>WAAE01011970.1:27916-119343 GCA_013400495.1 Nicator chloris | reverse complement strand
GGCCGCCTCCCGGCGCGCCCCCGCGGCAGCGCGGCCCCGCTGCCCTGCCCGCACCGCTCCCGCCGGCTCTCCGGCTCCCGGGAGACAAAAGGCTTCGGTGGCGTTTCACTCTGGCAGCTCGTGCCGTCGAAGTAAAAGATGCCACTGGCGCTAGGGAGGAGCAGGTGTTGGAGAGGTGGTGGGTAAAGTTTCCTGCCTGGGAGTGACAAAGTGGGCGCTGAAAACAAGCGCACGGACAGGCAGCAAGCTGTCGGCAGCGCGCACCCGAAGGAAGAGCTGCCACACTTGCTGTTTACTCCGTCCCAGGGCGGATGGAGCAGCGTTGTGTTAGCGCTCAGATGTGGTTTCGTGGGGCCGCCCCCCCCCGTGTCCCCCCCTCCCCGTGCTGCCGCGACCTCTCGCTGCCAGCTCTGCGAGAGAGGAAGGATCCCAGGGCACCGGGAATGCCAGGGTGGGCACTGTCAATGGCCCAGGGTGCCCAGGAGGAGCGGCAGGTGGAAGGCAGCTCGCTGTGACTAGCGAGGTGCTTCACCTGCCCCGGAGCAAGAACATCCTGCACAAGCAGCGTACAGAGGGTTGAAGTCATTAGGTGGGAACCAGACACTGATTCCAGATGTTTGCCTGTGATGCATTCTGTTTGGTGTTGAATGTTCCTGGGAGAACTGGAGGGAAGGAGGGAGCGGGCCAGGAGTGCCAGCAGCCCTCCACGCTGGCTGGGACCAGATTTTCCATGATTTACAGCTTGCCATGTCCTTCCACTGCTGCACCAGGACCGCAGAAGAAGGTGACTTAACTTGCTCTGTGCTCTTGCGCCCTGAGGTCCTCCAAGTGCCCAAAGTCAACTGCTGGGCTCATTTCAAGCCTACCTACTACTGATCTAATACGTGATACTCATCTTCCTGTTTGGACCCCACAGTCTGATGTTGGGGACAGGCAGGAGAGAAGACTCCATCCTTTAATGATTTTTCTGTGTCTCAGTGCCTGAGAGCAGGAGGAAGCCCCCATCCCTTGCACAGCAGCTGCTCCCCAGCTGCTGCTGGGCACACCACACAGAAGGAGCCTGCACAACCCAAGCTCACCTCTGCACACCAGGGATAGGATGCCCTGAGTGTTTAAGGCAGGAATGTCAGGGTTCAAGGTGAATGACACGGGAATGCTACCAGGCAGCAAGGAAGTACGGAGACCCAGGGAGCACATCTCTCTGAAAAGGCAGCATGTAACTGCTCATCCTCACCCGGTTTTGCAGGCTGTTAAAGCATGGCACAGGATAGATGTTAGTCTTGTATGCTCATGCAGATGCAAGTGGCACTGAAGCCTCCCAGTTGCCTTCCACAGACATTCCTGCCACCCTGACAAGAGGCAAACACAAATTGCTTTGCCAGATTTCCACCTAATTCAAGTCACTGATGAACACATCTGTGAAGGCTCCCTCTGTGAGCCTTTGAACACAACACTGTAAGTTTCACACGCCACATTTATCTCTTGTTCCCTGCAGTTTGCCTACAGACTAGCCGACACAGCAGGGAAAGCAGGGGAACAGAGATGATGTGAAAAATGCTGTCCTGTGGCCACAGGTCCTGTGGGTGTAGGGAGTGCTGATGCTTAGGGTGACACTGTTGGGTAACTTCTGTGAAGGAGATGTCATTGTGTCCCTCTCCAAGTGAAGCTGGCTGCATGCAGAGGACGCTTGGCAAGTGCAGCAGCAAAACTATAAGGTGGATATTATGTGGTACCCAGCCCAGATGGCTCCAGAGCAGTCCCTAATGCTCATGGAGTTGCTGGTCCTGATGGAAGAGCAGAGGAAGCCCAAGGCAGACCAAAAGTATCCCCTTTGAGAATGTCATTGCACAGTGTCATTCCTCGTGAGTGGGGCCCATCACTGCTCCCCTGATCCCAGAAATCACTGATTGGGCAGTGGCAACTCAGTGACAGCATCAGCATTTGTCCCAGGATCACTGCAGTGGCTGTGGGGAGCAGCATATTCTGGGACATGATGCTGTGAATACTCTCTTGAACAAAGGTACCCCGCTACATAGATCGTCATGTCAGGACTACATGTTGCAGAGAGAGGTTTGGACTTTCAGATTAAGGCCTTGCTAGTACCCTGAAATGCAAAGAAAAGATTTTGAAAATCTGAATCCTACTTCCCTTGGTTAAAAAAAAAAAAAAATTTATATGAAAACATTCAGTAAGCCAGAATTGCCTAGAGAATAAAACCTGGGGAGCTGCAACCAAAACAGCAACAGAGTTAAAAAAAGATTTTCTCAATAAACATTCCTGGGTTCATATTTTTAAAGGCAAAGGATGTGCAAGTCTGGAAGAAAAAAAAAAAAAAAAGCCTGAGTATAGTTCAGAGATCTGGAAACAACTTTGTTTTGTCTGCTGTACCCAATGGTGAATGTAGATGTGCTGAAAATGAGAACTCAAGGCAGTGTTTTGAGAGGAAGGTGACAGCCTCCCTCTTGTCTGCACATCTTGCCTTTGCTGGCAATTCCAGCTGGAATTTCTGTTGTCATGCCTGTCTATCTGCTCACTGAGTTTGGCCTCCACTGCTGCAACAATGCGCAGGTGAAAGGGGCACCTGGCATTGAGCTGTGGTCCCGGGACCTGTCCATAGTTCTTGTTCCTGTCTTGTGCACTGACTTCAAATAACCTCACTGTGTGCTCTGCCTCACACAGCTCTTGCTCAATCTCGCTGCTGGGTGAGAGGGCTGCACTACAGACTCAAATCCACTCACAGGAAGCAGGCAGGAGTGTGATTCCCCCTGGGACTGAGCCTGCCTTTCTGAACCTGGCTGAAATGCTCAGGTTGCTGAACACACTGGCACAGGCTCCGGGTCGTGCTTCAGCACCCCCCAAGTGATCACACATCCTCTCAGCCCCGCCAGTGAGAGAGGGCTCATCCATCATCTGCACGGAGGTGTGAAATGCTGCCCCGGGCACCAGCCTGGGAATACCTCCCTGGCAGATTCCCACTGCTGATGGGGACGTCTCTGTGCCACAAAGATACTTCTGTGTTGCTGGGAGGAAGGAGGTTATAGCTTACCCTGCCAGCACAGCTGAGTGTCAGACAACCAACGTGAGAACAAAGGACAAAGACCTAAATCTTGTGGAGCTTCCTATTCCAGTAGAAAAGGTCATGGACTTGCAGGGGTTCAGGGTTCAGCACTGCTGCTGGAGTTAGGTACTGTCCCTTAGACAAAGCCTGTTTTCTTTTCTCACTTTACAGGGAGAAACACGGGGGAATCCACTCACACCTGTGAGTGGCCCCTGCCTGTTGTGTTCTGTGTGTCAGTGCATGTGTGGGCAGCAGCACCTTGTCAGGCTGATGCCTGTGCCATCAAAAATCCTTACTGCCATGTAACACGAGGCCTAGGGCTCTCTGCCCTACTGGGGTGAGCCAGGCTGGGATGGTCCTCTGGAGCTGAGGCTGCAAAGGGCCTGAAAGTCTTTGTATCTTCACATTTTTTATTATCTTTTTTTATGAAACCCCTAATGTTCCATAGCTCCAGAATTTATTTGTCCTTCTCCAATTTTTTGACCTATTTCCTGCCGTAGAAACCACCCAAAGGAGTTCAGAGGGAGGCTTTTGCCAGGGTTTGAGAGTGGCGTGGCAGGGGGAGGCAGGCAGACATCAGCTCACCTCCATCCCTAGCGGAGGCCAGTGCAGCACTGGCCTCGACTCCTGATGGGCCTGGACCCAGCAGAGCCTGGCTTAATGAGTGATACTGCTACAAAGCACATTAGTCTGCTGAGCTAATTAATTACTAACGACACCTCCTGAGGCAACTGAATCAGCAGAGAGCATATAATTGAACCCAAGATTGTTTTTGATATATTTTAAACATTCTTCTAGAATTCTCTGCCCAGAAGAAAGAGGGCAATGATGACGAAAGGTGGTGGATGGTTCGTGTGAACATCGAGTATCATTTTAATGCTACTCATTCCTGCCTGCTACCATCACATTTCAGTGCAGAGCTATTTAACATGTTGTCAAACAGTGGCCTTCTCTTCTCTTCTCTTCTCTTCTCTTCTCTTCTCTTCTCTTCTCTTCTCTCTTCTTTCTTTTCTTTTCTCTTCTCTTTTTCTCCTTTTCCTTTTCTCTTTTTTTTTTCTTTTCCCATGAAAAATAATGACACCAAAGCATTGTTCAAATGAACACTTTACTTAAAGAAGGAAACAAAGCCTTAAACACCAGAGGGACAAGGAATATGTGATCAATTTTGTGGATCGAAGTGCTTCTTGTGTACCTGGCAAAGAATTTGAGCAACAATTTCTCAAGCAGCCTTCTGTGTGCTGTCCAGGCAGGCACGGACTTATTGGTGAGGTCAGCTGCAGCTGCTTTTTTAGAGTGCTTCGTAATAAATCCCCCCTTAATTAGATGCTCTTCTGGATAACTTGCAGCTCTAAAGCTCAGAGGAATTTTAATCAGTTCAGCCTCTTTTGGGTGAGGATTGCATTTAATGTATCCATACATCCATGCTGACTGGCCATTTGGTGATGTATCTGTTTGATCTGCGGGATTGCCAGGGGAAACATGGGAATGATGAACCCAGCATACTGCAAGTCAAGGCTGGCAGATTACCCGTTTAAGACTGGACGTGCTGAAACTGTTCCTGCTATCAGTACAGTATTTATAACATTCCTCAGTATTCTCTGGCAATGGCCTTGGCCCTTGTTCAAGGCTGAGCAACTCAGCTTAGCCCCAGGCACCTCAACAGGACAGTCAGCATTCCCTGCAGGGGAGGTGCTGTCAGTTGGTGGCAGATGTTTGGCTGGATTTCCCTTCAGCTTTGAGCCGTGCCTGGCTCTGTACCTGCTGCTCTGCCTCTGCAATGGGTGCCTGAGAACAATGAACACTTCGGGGTGTGGAGCCACGTGGGATTGCAGGTAGTAGGGAGGGGAGGCAGGGAAGGGAAATACCTGACTCAGGATCTCCTTTGTTTCCCCTCTCAGGCATAAGGGGGTCCCCAGGGGGGTAATGACACAGCAGGGTTGGTGCTGCTGATGCCAAGTACCAGCATGGTGGTGAAGGTGATGAGGCTGAGGGCAGTCTGCACAACTCTGGGGAATGGTGCCATTGCTCTGCATGCTGGCTCTGCCATGCTTCCCAAAACATGCCCCCTCCCCTCCATAGCTTTTTAGGGAAACAGCTCTGGCAGCAAGACCCCTGTTCCTTGTCTCTCATGAGCCCAGTCAGCCCAGCACACACTTCCTTCTGGGCAGAGAAAACACAGTTACTATGCCGTAAACCCACATTCCCAATCTTTATGTTTGGGAACTGTGTGATCCAGAAGTCACAACACAGGAAAAATGTGATGTAAACTGTGCACAGGCTAGAAAGGCAGCAGCAGTTAAAGACAATCTCCAACATTCATGCCTAATGCTGACCTTGTACTTCTGCCAGCAAAACCAAGGTAAATCCACTACAGAGCTTTACAAGCACAAAAAGGTTTTCACTCAAGTGCTTAGCTTGGATGTCCTGCCTGCAGCCAAGCCTCTCTGCAGTACTGCCACTGTTACATCCCCACCTGTTTCCAGCAAATAGGACACAACTGCATGGACTCTGCCCTTTCCTGCTGGCCCTTTTGCTTGGATGGTGTCCGCTGAAGTAGCAAAGTACCTCGTCATGTCAGCTGCCATCAGACAACACCTGTGCTGCTTGGAATACATCCTTGAATTTCCTTCCATCACTCCCTCTTATAATTCTGCACCCTTGGGTGGCCGCAAAGAGGAGCAGCTTGGTTGGTGTTATAAAGGTATAAATCTCTCCTCACTCAGTGAGATCGAAATTAGGCAATTTGGGGCCAGATTATTTTACCAGCACAACTTGGCAGGGCTTCATTGCCTTCTGTAAATGAAGACGGCCGTTTGCATTTATCCCATCAGATGGGTGGCTAATTGCTTGGCACTCCTTGAAGATACGAGCAGACGGCAGCAGAACCGATAATTCATCTCAGCTGCTCTCAGGAGAGAAGCAGCAGATTTCTGCCTCCACTCCTGTTAAGCACTCAGGCGGTGCAGCTTTCCTGTCCTGAGCTCCTGGCAATGCCTGAGGTGGAAGACAGCTTTCCTTTCAGCAAGGAGAGATTACTCCATTGCTGACAGTGTCCAGGCCATGGTGCAACATCAGGGTACGCTTAGGATACTATCACCTCAAAACCCCTCCTCATTTCCCTCTTATCTGGTGGCCTCATTTTTGACCACTTCGATTTCCAGACCAAAACAACACATTTGGTCTCATACAACACTGCTCTCTAGTTCCAATCAACCCGATTCCCTTGTGCTCTTCACAAGGAGAACAAGCAAAATTCATTTAATTTCTTCTCATTAAACAAACTCTTCAGTCCTGTCCCTGATATGTGTGCCTTGCGGAGTCCCTTCTAATTTGGCATCCTCTTTGACATGGATGCAAATCTCATGAAGGTTTGTGTCATTAAACATTCCTTGGCCTTATCTTACACAGGAGATATTCCCAGCTAATTACTCTCACATGCTGCTGCTCTTGTTCCCAACTTACGAGTTTCCAATTTACAGCAGGGCTTCTGCCCACAACCCTGCACCTACTGGAGGGCATGCCCTTCTGCCACCAACATCAGTCTTCCCAGTTGTCACTGCCAGAAACAGCCAGCTTCCCAAAATATGAACCATCTGCCTGTCCTTCACAAGTGCCAGTGCATGCCACCACTCCTGCTCCACGTCCAGAACTCCCAAAAACACTCAGGGAGAGTACATGCAAGGCCAGCTCCTGAATTCCTCTGGCATTACCTCCTATCTGCTGGTTCGGTCCTGAAGTACTGAGATTGCGTTTTGTTTTCCTTGCTGAGCAAGTGCATCACAGAAAGCACACGCCAGCCCAGCACACCTGCTTTTCACCCTGTTGAGTTTTCGTGTTTTTAAATTTATTCCTGTTTACTTTTGAGTGTGTTCTTTCAAAACTTCTTTTCTACCTTGAATCAAGACACAAGGTGCTGAATACACTGCTGTAAGTACACTTATACAAGAATACTTGTAACACTGCTTAGAAACCCATGACCTAGGTCAGAAAATTTACTCCAATGGTTGTTTAAACTCCTGAAATGAGGCAAGTCCAAGCTAAAGCCTTGTGTTCACCAATTTTAAAAGCTTATGAAGTAAGCTTTTAAAGGAAATAAAACTGTTTTGCCTAACAAATCTGTTTGAAGTCACAGAAGTCAGCAGTGATTTATATTATTATTTCTTGCCGTATGCATTGCCAAATGTACATTCCACAAGCACTGATATTTTAGGTTGTTTTCACGCAAAACTGCTTCTTTTGTTTCCCAAACCCAGACATTTCTTCCAACTGCTGATTTTCTGTGTTCTACACAGACCTTTTAGTGATAAAAAGAAAAACAAAAGTATTCTCGTGCCCAGGACACAACAGAAAGCAGCCCCACTGTACACTGCATTTCTCCACTGCACTTCATAAAGACAAATTTTAATAAATTTACATTTATTGAAAATATCACATTAGCTTTTATTTTGCTCATTTGCCCCAGTGCACAATTAAGCTATTTAACATGTAAATTGTAGTAACAGAACTGCAAGCAGCTTCATAAAATGAGAGACCAAATGCACCTGTAACATGATCAGACTGTTTTTAATCTGGTGGATAAGGAACACTGGGGTGGAAAGGAATAATCTGTTTTAAGGGTCCAATACACAACTTATCTTGTTCTGTTTCAACACATACATCTGTTATTAAAAGCCACTGTTTAGCAGCGTAACATGCACCTAAAAATGGACAATGTGGGACATCAGCCATTAAATATACTATTTGTAGATGAGAATCGTTAGGGATGGGAAAAGGATTAAAATAAGAAGAAAAGCACCAGGGCTCCACAGCCCTTCTAGAACAAAGTACTTTGCAGGGAGAGTGTAATGCCATTTGTCAGCTCTACTGCGGCATGCTGTGAGGACGAGCACTTGGTCCATTTCCCGCACGTCTGCCGTAGAAATGCACTTCTTTGGGAAAGCAACCACCAGGGCTTTGCAAGTGCAGGGCTACTCACACCCCCAGCTTATTGGCCTGGGTGAGGACAACCTTCAGGACTGGCATGAAAGCAGAGGTCTCGCTGAAGTTGCTGGTGCTGACGATGTGTGTGTGGATGTTCAGTCCTTCCTGGTAGTTGCGGGTTTCAATGCTCTTCACGATGTTGTGCAAGCCACTAATGATGGTTGGAGAGAGCTGCAAGGAAGGCAGGCAAGGCAGGTCAGCACAAAGGAAAAACTAGACAAAGAGAAATTCTGAGTGTGGTGCTTGGCCCTCAGGAAGGTGCAGCACTTAATTCCTTTCTTTGCAGATAGCCATCTTCAGAGCTGCACCACACTGGGAACAGTCACTGGCGAGTCTATTGTTAGACTTCAAGCAGAATGGAGCTTCTCTGCAGTCTTGTTATACCCTGCAAGCCTTCCCTGCCAGACTCTGGATGCAATTCCCTGGGGTGGGAGACCTGCTGTGACAGACTTTTGGCACCAGAAACACCTACTGAGCTTTTACACCTTTGGGTAAGGTTAATTGCTCAGCAAACATGGCCTGACAACAAGAGGATTACATCACTAATCTTAAGGTACTAAGACATTTAAGCACAGTCCTTTATTCTGCCAAAGCCTCCTGGAAGGCTTTGGAAAAATTACCAGATCTTCAGAAGTACTCGCACATCTGCCTTCCAGTGAAGTCAGTGAGCCTCCAACATGGAAGTCCCCTGGGTTCTGTTGTGACCCCAGGCTGTGTGTCTCAGTTCCTGCCTGGAGCAGAGCAACTGTGCCAGCTGCAAGAAGCTCTGCTCTTTGGCCCAGCACAGCCTCTGCACAGCACCATAAAGCTCATGACAGAACCCCCAAAACAACACTGTCAAGTCTGCACAGGCATGTGGGGCCAAGCACAGTAATGCATTTTCTAAGAAATCCGTGCAAACTTCCATTAAATGGATTTGGAGCACACTTCCAAAGAAAAAATGAGCACTTGCTACGTACTGCAGAAGTAGTATTGCACCAATGAAGTCATTGGCTGTAAGTGATTGAGGGGTGAGGGGAAGTAAAACAAAACTTACTGTCTGTTCCCTAAGTTTGTCATACAGAAACTCCAGGCGTTTATTTGCATCATCCAGTTTCCTCTTGGTTTGCTGCAAGACAAATAAATACATCAAAGCACAGCGATTTTAAGAACCCCACACCAATCTCATATCATTCCAAAGAGGTCCGTGCAGCACACCAAAGTCCTTTCTCAACAACATTTTCCTAACACAGCATTTGGATTCCTTGTTCTGTACTCTTCTCCCCTGATTTTGCTAGGAAAGACCACATGACTGTAGTTCTCCACATGTAAATGCTTCAGTTGTCTACAGAAAATAGAAAACTGTAGAGGTGCACCCAAAAGCCACTGGTCATTTGCAAACCCCACTGGCATATAGCTGATAAGAAAAGTGACAGAATTCTGAGTTGCAGCACTATTTTTTTTCTGTGGTTCACTGAAAAAGCATAATGATAACTGGATAAAATTCTTACTGGCATGAAGTACCCAACAACATTAGTGAGAGCTTAAGGGCACGTGCAGATTCTCCAGTTCAAAGTGTGTACACCTCAGTCATCATTTATAGCAAATCCTAATTATATTTTTCCTCATGTGATTAGTAAAGCCAGCAGTTTGTCTGTAAGTTTTTAGTGTCAACAGAAAAACTAATAGCCTAATCCAATCTGTCCTTACAGACACTTTGTGCTTCTGTGACTTTTATAAAGTAAACCACCTACTGATGTGCCAGGAATTATTTTGCCACCAAAGGCTCTTAAAATAACCCCAGGACATTTCACCTGGTCTGTGTAGAACACTCTAGCTGCTGGAGAAATAATTTTTTTATCCACTTTTTTTTTAACAACACCTAAAATTGTAGATTTTACTCCAGAGTAATAAAACAGTAATAAAGCATCAAGGTTACAATTGCAGGAGCACAAAAAAGCTGCTGGTCAACAGCAGCAGGAATGGCATCAGTGCACAAGAGTACTGGAATTTCCTCCTAAATCAGTCTGTGCATCAATCCATCTTCACTTAGGATAACTGCCATTTTGCCTGGCAACTGGAAACATTTCTTTGGATTAAATAATTGTCTGGAGAAAATAAAGCCTGTGGGAATGCTCTAGCTCTAGGGGTGAAGACCAACTGCCGGCTGCTTGCTGTGCTAGAAATTAGGGAAAGCTGTTCAGATGGCATAAAGGAGAACACAGCACATGAGTCTTGCACCACATGCAGAAAACTCCTCAGCAGCAGTTATGTCATCAATGAATTGAGATCTCGAAGGAAAAAGTATCTCAGGAGATGCAGATAAACTCCCTGTTCTTTTGGACTGCCTAACTCTCAGATGCACAACCATAGAACATTTGTTTCACAACCCATGAAAAGGTGCACATGCTATTTTCATTTTAGAGATGGTCAGCTAGGACAGAGAGGAATAAATTGTGTCTAGGAAACAGCAAGACATCTCTCCAGCCAAAGCAACTAGGTGGAAGTGCAAATTGGTTGTTCTCCTTGCTCTAAAGTTCCCATTCCCATCTTCCCCTTTAGAATGTAATAGCTGAGCGGTGCCTGCATTTGCTCTGACAACAATTGATGTGTACAGTCAGAGTGCTGTCCCTTGTCTCTGTGGGCTGAAACACTTCCACTGCCTAGGAAAATCAGAGAGACTTAACAAGAACCAAGCAAGATGTGTTGGCAGAGCAGAAAAGCAATCCCCAGGTGCAGATATGAGTGGAATGCTTTTGCCTTCTTTGTCTGTCTGGGGGAAGGAGCACTTAGAGGAAGAAAAGGTCAAAGGGAATGCACAATACACTATATGTACATATAAACACATATATATGTACACTCTACAGCCTTTAAATAAAGGCTTTTGAGCAACTGAGTGATACTGAACCGACAAGAGCACGAGTCTGTGCTGCTGATTCAGTGCACAAATCCCTCTGCATGCCACCAGCACCACCTTTTAGCACGTGGCAGGCACAAGCTGAACAGTCAGCACCTGGGCTTTGTGGTGGCATGTTATTTACTGGCCACCAGAAATAAATCAGTAGCTTTGGGAAGGATAGCTCATTTACAAGGTACTGGCTGCCATGGAAATGTTTTCTCTATCCAGCTCCAGTGGTTGTGTTAAAGCTGTTAACCTTCCCTTTCCCAGGTAACTGTTGTTTCCCTTTGAAATGAGTTTGTTACCAGAAATCCCAAGTCACAGAAATCACCTACCGGGTCGGAGGCAGACAGCAGGCACCTCTGGATGAGAGCTTCAAACGTAGTCTTCAGAATAAGGTGCTCCTCAGGGATGGGCTTCTTGGTGATCTTCTCTGTTGGCAGTGCCTGCACATGCTGCATAACAGAGAACAGGTGAGACTTTTCCAGGTCACTGTGCCCACGTGCTGTTTCCAGCTAAACCCAGTGGCATTATTACCCAGCTTGGCACAACTCCTGTTTCTTCCCTGTGGGTGTATGGAGGTGACTTTACCAGCACCTGCTGTTGCTCCCTCTGGGAAGCTGTGAAAGTTGCAGAAGGAAGCAGCTTGTTGGATCATACTGACTATAGGATTAGTGGCATCTAGGTGGAGATTACAGTAGCAAAATGCCAGCACAGTGCAAAGCCAGTGCCTAGAAACTCCGCAGTACACTTTGTGGCTAGGAGAAAAACCTGGACAACAGGATCCTGCCTGGCAGGCTCTCCTGATGGACAAACAAACCCATGCAGTGCTGGGCCTACGTTACCTGGATGGCGTTGCCAATTGGGGCCCCCGGGGCCCCCTCCGTGCTGGGTTTGGAAACACTGGGTGGCATGATGGATGGCCCCAGGGGCTGGGAAGCAGGCTGGAAGCCACCCTGCAGCACCATGTGCCCTGCAGGGAGGTGTGCAGGCTGGAAGCTGGGTGCACTGCTGGGCGGTGCTGGAGCCTGCGGCTGCTGCATCTGCGACTGCGGATCCGCCAGCGGGTTCATGATGGGCGAGGTGATGGGCACCGGGGGCAGGAAGTTGTCAGGGACCTGGGGAAAAAGCAGGGCATTTATGTTGGGGTGGCTGCTGCAGGTACAGCACAACACCCAGCTCTTACAGACTTCCCAAACCACAGTACTTGGGAGTGCTGGATACAGAAGTAACAGGGGCAGACAACACAGAATTTCACTCTGGCTAAGCAAACCCATCCTTCTGGATGCACAGTAAGAAGTGCCTTGGGGCAGCCCAGCCTGCCCCTGGACACAAGAGCTGAGTGCAGCCACCTCAAATCAGAGCCACTCTCTCTCCAAACCAGAGGTTTTGCAGACCAGCACTATTAGAAGAGAAAACTAACCCACGCATACATCTATTCTTACTATTGGGTCATTATATTTAGACTTTTGAGTCTCACTTTCAAGGGTGTATTTTTGTCCATGCAGTACCTAGGTCACAGCCAGCAACATGCCCCAGTAAAGCTTCTGAAAGCCCTTCAAGTTTCTGGCACACAGGTCTGCACTAAGGCAGATTACCAGGGCATTTCAGAGTCATCCTTGAGCATCTGCCAGTCTTTACACAGGGGTGTTTCACAAACATTTGGTAGAGGGAAGAAACAACAACATGAGCTACTGGCTTCTGCTACACGTCATGCAGGAATAAAAACAACAGAAAGGGCTTCCATGGGAATGTGCACATTTCTTTGGGTGTACATAAAAAAAAAAGAAGATTACAGAACCTGAATGAATGATGCTAGAATTAAGCTAGTGGTTTGGGACAGGGGAAAAAAAAAAAAAACCCAACCAAAAAAAACCCCCAAAAAACCAAACCAAAAAACCCAATCCAGCAACAAAGTCAATTATAAAAGAAACAAATCACAGCAATAAACTTTTGAGTGGTGAATAAGTTCTTAGGAGGAAACCAGCTGAAAATTATGGCTTGAAATGCCAGACATTTCTTCTATTTTATAATAGTCCATGTGGTGAGTCATTTTGTAATATCCTAAACCACCTCTCAGACAGTGGACAGAAGGGAAACAAACATAGAAACACAACTGACAGATTTGTTAAATACCCAACAGGGAATGCAACAAACACATTCCTCATTTAGAAGGAGCCAACCCACAAGCCTTGGCTATGGCAGAAATTCTGGCTGTGACACACACACACAGAAGTACCAAACACCCTGTGTGCAGAAGGCTGCTTCACCTTGAACTGCAGAGACCAAAACCCAAAGGGTAAGGAAGACTTCTGCCTTTGCCTTCACCCAGACCTCCTCTTGGCTGCTCTGATGTTTTGTTCTCCCCACACTTGACAAGCTCCAGACTAACTCTTGCTTCCCAGGGTCAGAGAGTGGTGGATAACACTGACTGCTGTGGAGATACTCCAGGTTACAGCAGCACGAGGGGATGAAAAGGCTCACTCTGCTCTGTGCCAAGTGTTCCCAGTAATCCTGCCCTACTGCAATTTAAATCCATTTTGCAAAACTACATTATCTCCATCACGGAAATTGTCTTACTCTCAACAGATCTCTCAGGGTCAGACCCTTAATCAGAATAAATTGCTTTCAGCTCCAGCAATGTCAATAATCTATAACAATTTGCACAGCCTCCTCATTTTGCCTAAGTATCATCTCCTGCAAAACTCTGCTGCTTTACAGTCAGAAGTATTTGCTTCAAACCATGAACAATGTTGTTATTAACAACCACAACTTCAGCAAAACCCCACCAAATCTTTAGAGGCTTAGACATTTTGAGAGGGATAATGCATATTAGAGAGACATAAAGGCCATTTCTGCTCATGAAATGCAGCTTTTTTTTTGCTGCTAACCCTCCTCTTCCCTTCTCCTGCCAACAGCCTTCCCAGGAGCAGCCTAAACTATTGTTTTCCAAGTGACCAGCACTCAGTTGTGCTGAGGTAGGACTTCCTAGAGTACCTTCTTCTTCTTGGCAGCTCTGTTGAGGGTGGGAGGGTCATTCCAGCCGTTCTGAGGCCCTGGGACAGAAAGAAAACAGAGACTGTAAGTACCTGGGGGGAAGGCAGTGATGCCTTTTTAAGCTCAGCTGGGCCAGATCCTGCCATGGCTCCACTGGCAGAGCCTGCCCTGACCTGCCTTCTTCTCTGCCCTTCCCTGAGGGCCAGTGTTGCATATAGGTAAAAATCTTATAAAAGAAAGGCTTTCTGATATCATGGCTTAAGCCTGCTAATTCGGCTGGGTGCAGCTAGCAGCTAGCCTGTTAAGTTCCCATGAGAAAGAATGATGAGAACAAAAATCAGTTTGCATAACAATCTACTCTTGGAAAAAAAAAAAGTTACACCTGCAAAAACAAAAAGTCTGTCCCAGAAGAATTCTTAAAAAAAGAGTAAACTACCTAGAAATAAAAAAGTTTAATAGACATGTACAACAGCCATTACCAACCAATTAACTAAATTTCAGTAATCTGCTAACCAATTAAATTCATACACAGTGCCTACTGATACCACATAAAAGTGAACTACGTAAATAAAAATTCGGCTTTTCTGCACGAAAAAACAAAAGTCCCATCTGTTTAATTGCAACAGGCCAGAACATCTCCTGTGCCAGCCAGAGCCTCCTGTGCCATCAGATCCTTTGGGCTCCATGCTCACTGGGCAAGGTTAGGGATCTTGACCAACTGTTCTCAAGTTAATAATTAACTTTTTCTTCTCTTGCAGGAAAAAAGAGCTTTGAGTAGACATGCCTGTGAAGAGGGCCTACCATGCCTAAAAAAGCTCTGCTACACAGACTGTATATGTGAAGAGAGCTTATCCACAACACTTGTACATGAAGCTCCCCAGCAACACCACACAAAACACCACACAAAAAGAGGAGGCGTAGAGGCCTTAAGCATTTCAGGCCAGGTTCACCCAGTCACCTTGGAAACAAAAGAGCCATAAACCCAGCTTTCTCCTGCCAGCTACAGCATGGTTTTGGGTGCTTTGTATCCCCAAATCAGAGCAGAGCTGCTTGAGCAAGGTGGATAAATCTGGCTTTCTGTACCAGGGGTGATTTGTTTGAAACTGGAAGCACAGAGGATGTCTGAGCAGATTCACTCCAAGTCTGGGGTGTTGCTCTGCACCAAACCTTCTGCTCTCCCAAGAAAGCAAGCCCCTTGCAGCTGTGAGATTTGCACCCCAAAGCTCCCATTAGTGCATGAGAAAGAGCTGCCCATCTCGTCCTGGAGCACGTGGAATTGGGCCCGTGGCATTACATCCCAGCATTACCGCGGCCTCCCCGAGTAATCAGGATTTATTGCACAAAGCCACAAAAAGCCAACAAAACCAAATCCCTGCTCAATGGACTTTTTCACCACAGTGTTTTTCACTTAGCAGATGATGAATTTACCTTAGACAGCACAGGTTAACATTACTGCAGAATTTGCTCAATTTATCTGAAATTTCATTTGATCCCAGGCTTTTGTCAAGCAAGTTCCACATCCAGAGCATATTAAAGGGGTAAATGAAAAACTATTTAAAATCCATTTCACATCTGCTTTCTCTTTAACCAAAGGCAGTGCCATCTCCTGGCAGCCTCCTCTATTCCTCCCTATCCAGAAAATCCCAGAGTATTTCAGATACAGGGAGTCTAACTGATAGGAGTAGCAAGTTAAGAAAATCTCCCAGACCGTTACTGCTGTTAATTTCCTGGAATAATTTGCATTAAAAAAAGGAAAGATTTAAAAAGAATTTGTTTCTGTGGTTAAAAACTCCAGATATATTGTTATTGGTTTCAATTAAGGAATTAAAAATCGATTTGATTAAAGTCTAATTGGCAAACAGCATCACACTTAATGTTCTCTAAAGAACATTTGTATAATTGATGTCCATCCAATTAATTTCATGTAGTGACTGTAATTATTTTCAGGTTAGGTGGTACCTAGTTCACCTGTGAAGGGAGAGGCCTGGTCTTGAGATGGTAGACTTTCTGCAGACAAAATGCAAAGATAACTAAAAAAAAAAAATTCTTCAAACATTATA
The DNA here is from genome assembly GCA_013400495.1 of Nicator chloris. Lineage (NCBI taxonomy): Eukaryota > Metazoa > Chordata > Aves > Passeriformes > Pycnonotidae > Nicator > Nicator chloris. The sequence goes on along the minus strand of WAAE01011970.1, from coordinate 103,370 downwards.
AAGCAGTTGGTCTTTAATTTTTGACCAGCAATTTAGTTTCACAACATGCATCAGCAGAAAAAGCCACCTAACCTAATTACAATGCCAGCTTGGAGACAAGTAATTTGTTCAAACTCCCAATGGAATAGCTTTTGTTTACCTTCCCCCCAAACAAGCCTGTTGCTCTTTCCATACAGTAAATCAGTGTTTCTAGTTGTTTATAACAAATGTTGCAGCATTCCGGGCCTTCTTCTTGTCTCCTCTGGTGTTCTCATTTTCTATTCCAGTGCAGCTGACAGACTATTACTCTTAGCCACAATCTTCTCAATACCATTTTACCACTCCAGAAAGCTTTTGAAGAGATGCTTGAAGTATTGACTTAGGGTGGATCTCCCAAGTATTTTCCCAAACCAAGGCACACTCTCAACTGCATGCAGCCCAGCAACATGACTATGTTCACTTTACATCAACTTTACACTCATACAAAAAGACACACTGCCTGCACAGACTGAGCAACAAACCCAAATGGCAAAATGTAGCCAACAAAGCCCTCACCATTCCAAAGAGGAAAAGGGCTTTGGGTATAACTCCTGTCCCTGGGGTTGGCCTGCTCAAATTTCTGGTGCAAACCCTTCATTTAGCTCAGGATTGGTCTATTGCATTTTCAAACAAGACTCCAGATACTGAAAATTAGAACTTCCTTGAAAGTGGGTTCTAAGATCTATCACAAAACAAAGTGAGAGGGGTTGAAAATAAAATTAAATGTGGGCTTTTCTTGCTCACAGAAGCTTCAAGCACAGCTTAACATACCGATGTTACGTGCCTTTGCAAAAAACCAGAAAATATTTACAGAACTCCTCCTTTTTTATAAGCATCTTTAAATCCAAGTCAGTTCGAAGGTCAGGTGCTTTTCAAGAGTTCAGATTTGAGATATTTTTTCCTTCCTCCCTTACTCCTGCCTATAAATGAGTCACAACTGCAAAGCGAAGCATGATGTTCCCAGATAAGATCACCACCACACACAAAAGCACACCACTTCTTTGCCAGGATCAGCATCACTGCACCAGAACAGCCAGAGTTACAGGTGAGATCTAATCCTGGCTGTGGATCTCGGTGCTTCTACAGGATCTCATGCCAAGGCATCCCCCACTGGGCAGTGCAGCTGCTCAGAAAACATGTTGGTGGTTAGGTATATTAAACATGGACACTGTCATTGCTGCACTTAGAAAGCAAGGGTTTTTTCACTCTTTTTGGTATGCTTTCTGAAAGGTGTCATCTAAACACTGGAAGAGAACAGAGTGTGCTCTTCAGACACACTTAATCTTTTTTCCACAGTTCTCCAGCTGCAATCATCACCTGTGTGTATGCATCACCCATCCTGAGCTGAGCACCTCACCATGCCCTGCAGGCCACCTCTGTACTTCAGCCTAAGGCTACAGAAATCAGAGAAGATGCCCAAGTTTGGGTTCCTGAAGGTCTGACACTTTGTACTGGCTACCCTGCTCACCACAGCTGCTGGGAAAAACAGAAGTAGCATCTCACAAAGTTTGATAAAAAAACCCAATATGAACAACTTTTAACTCTTAAAAGAGCGTCACCCACTCTGAGCATGCCATGTGGACTATGTCACATCACTGCAAGAAACTTAGCAAGTGGCATATCTGAAGTGCCTGCCAGTGATGCAAATTGAGTACTAAAATGGGGAAGAAAGAACAATTTTCTTGTTCCTTGCATTTATTTGGAGGTGCAGAAGCTATACTGTCTGCATTATCATGTGCTGTTTGACATCCCAGGCCTAGAACCCTATCCAACACCTCTCCCTCTGTCCAATTTAATAATTCCTCTGGCTTAGAGATTCAAGTTTGACACGCCCTGTAACGCGGGATCAGGGGAGGTCACAGTACAGCACCTCCAAAAACAGAAAGGACACCAAATCTGGCTGCATGGTGGATGGAAAAGGCCTTTTCTCCCCTTGCAAAAACAGTCCTATTTTTTGACATAGCAAAAGACCACTTTTCTCCCAGACACAAGGGGGTATGTGAGCTGCCAGCCTCAAGGACACCAACAGGAGCACCCACGCATAGGATTGATGCTGCCAAAGGCAAAATGCCTTTTCTGCACTGCATCACCCCAACAGACTCGTAAAATAAGAGAGGGAATGACAGTGGGCACATTAGGGTCTGTCTGCAGTGCAGACATTCCCAAAACACTGCTCAAATCTTGCTCAGTATTCCCTGTACCCTCTGCTTCCCAGATCTGCTCCTTGACTCCTCAGCTGAACCACTTGGATGTGAAGGATGTTCATGAGCAGGTTTAGAAAAGGACTGCAGATTCTTCCTGCACTGTCTGACATGCAAAGCTGCTGTTTCCACAGGCTGCTAAGTGAAGGGACAGGTTTGTTATGGCAGGCGAGGTCACTGTCCCACAGCAGTGACACCCAGGCAGTCACAAGCAGACACGGAGCCCCACCTCAGCGAGTGCTCTCTCAACCAAGCATGCTCCAACATGCCCCTAAGTGTCAGCCACACACATGCTTTTAATTGACAGTCAGGGAAGAGACACGGAAAAGCATTTCTAAATCACTTCTGATTATCTTTTAAGACACTTGCAGCCACAGTAAATCCCATCACAATAAGAGGTTAGGGACAAAATAACGAACGAGAGTTGATGCCATGGGAAATGCTGCTTGAATTAAATATGCTGCCAATCCCAGGCTTAAAAGGCTGCTCAAGAACCAGGGACATGGCCAAATCACATCTGCAAAATCATTCAGCGAGGAGAATTGGGATCATCTTGCCTGTAGCAATTAGGAAAACTTGCTCATTTTTGTACTTGGCTTTCCAGTCACAGCGCAGGCTCTGACACCAATGTTAAAATTGAGCCATGATCCATCCATGGCATACAACAGCCTCACAACAAGCCTGTTGCAGCATCCTGTCCTGGGCAAGACAACAGCTCTGTGACTGTGGCAAGGTCTGGCTCACCAGAGAAAGGTGACTGCTGATGCTGCTTAGTGCACCGACAGAGCCCTATCACAGATCCACAGTGGTGATGACGTGGTTTAGAAATGCTTTGAGCTGATCTCTAAGCAAAAGCAAACTTTTTACAGAGCATTCACAAGGAAAAAAGTGCATATTTAACTGAGTGGGTGAAGACCAAACCCCTCCCTCCTCCCAGCGTGTCCCCCTGTCCAAGCGCAGACCTGTTCTCTGGGATGCAGGAAGGTCACTGGTTGCAGGCAGAGTACCTGTTGGTCCAGTAGGTAATGCATAAGCCACAGAAGTTGCTGGAGGTCCTGGCCTGCCATGCTGAAAGGATGTGCCAGAAGGAGGAACAGGGAAGGAAGAGACGGGATTCAGGCTCGTTGGGGAGGGTTGAGGCTGCCCAGGGTACAGCGGGGAGGGCATGGAGTGGGCAGGGGCAGAGGGCAGGTACGAAGGGGTGGTGTTAGGGGCAGGGCTGGGGTAGGAGGCTGAAGCAGGGACAGCAATAGGCTGCTGAGGCTGATAGAGAGCTGGTCCCCCTGTTCCAGAGGAGTACTGCTGTGTGGCCTGATACGCTACAAACAGGGAGAAAAAACAGTCAGTCAGTGAGTTTGTAACAGAGCAGCACGTTTCATCTGCCTCTGCCTCCTTCTTCACTTGACTCTCCTCTCTTCATGCCCCTACCCCCTGAAACCACTTACCTGCCCAGCCAAATTCTGGCTCCCACAGCTCTGCCTGCACTTGTAGGACTGCTCAGATCCCCAGCCTGTCGCTGGGAGCAGGGAGGCACAGAGAGGGTGGCCTTGGCTTAAAGGACTGCTGCTCTCCCACACACCCTCTCCAGCCCAGAGCAACCATGCTGCTTGGGGTGGGGCTGGGACACATGGACACCGCTGTCTTCTGGATCACTGCAATCCTCACAGGGGCTCTCAGAGAAAGGAAAGCCCTGTCCCAGGTTTTCACAAAGGGAGAACTGAGGCCAAGGAAATGAATACAGACTCTGGAAAGGAATGTAAGCTCACAGCCTTTCTTTCACTGTGGGCCCTGCAGTCTAATTTCACTGCCTGTGCCCATCTATGGCCATTTTCCCTCCTCAATGCCAGTACTTTCAGTCCCTGCTTTGAGTGAGTCAGGGCTCTGCCCCCTTCTTCACTCGCCTCTACTACTGCCCTCATTTCCTCACCCCCTCTCCCATTTCCCTGGGGCCCCAAACAGAAATGCATGGCCCAGCTGCACACAGAAGAGCTGTGTCTCTCTTTACCAGGCCTGTGCTGCTTTCCCAGGACTCAGACTTTGGAGTTTCCGACCCTAGCACAACCCTGGGCAAGGCCAGCTGAGGAGTGAGTCTGAGAGCTGTGGGCAGACACCTCAGCAGAGGAGGAATGTTTGACAGAGGGTGTCTGATGTCTGGACCCCACCAAGACATGACAACCCTCAGATGTGACCTCACCTTTCTCCCCAGCCCACAAGAACTGTGGGACTGGCTCGGTCTGAACACTCCCAACCACAAGGAGGGGCCTGGTTATGCTGAATTAATGCTGACCCACCTGGGTTGGAGGGAGAGGGGGAAGCTGCTGGTACTCACTCTGTGGGTATGCTGGCCGCGTTCCTGCTTGTGAGTACATGCTGTAGTTGGAAGACGTGGCTTGCTGTGGTGGCATGCTGGGGCCAACAGCACCTGGCACAATAAACCCTGGAGGAGGTGGGTTGTCCCCCTGTCAAAAAAAAATTACAGGAAAAATGGTTGGGAGAGACAGGATTTAATCACTGATGGTAATGCAGTGCTGAAGCAGAACTACAGCAAAATGATGAGTTCACGTTTCAAGGCCTGAAACCATATTCCCTGGAAGAAGGGAATCACCAGCACAGGGACAAATGCCTGCAACCACCCCAGTGCCTTAGGGTGCCCAGCACAGCACTGAAAGCACAGCTGGATGTACAGTGACTTCAGCAGCAAGCAGAGCAGCACACACCTGCCTGCACAAGGAAGAGCTCCCTGCCAGTGCTGCCTGGTGTTGAGGCAGCCCAAGAGCACCCTGCCATCTTTCAGCTAAACTTAAATGGTAACTCTGAAGCTTCTCATCTCCATGGAAAAGGGCGAAAGGAAAAATCATACTTCAAATATTCCAGTGTGAGGCAAGGGTTGGGGAAATTCAGGTCACACTGAGCTCCCACTCAAGACTTTCCAGTGCCACTCATCTGGGCACTGGTGGAAAAAGAAGTAAGAAGATGCAGAGGAGTAAACCCAGAGCACATATGGGAGCTGCTCCTTCCTTCTTTATCAGACTGTGCTAAGCACACAGACTACACCAGGGGACATATTGGGGTGGAGCAGAGTCTCAGAGAGGAATAATGAAGGTTATACCTGTGTGTCAGAGGGACAGCCTGCAGGAGGATGGCTGGGAAGGGCAGTAGGAGTTTTGTTACTCCAGGTAGTGACAGTAGGGGCAATTCTAACCTGAATCGAACAAAGAAATACCAATCATGGAAAACAAAACAATAAAAAAGTCTAAAGGGTTTCACAAAACAAGATGCAAAGAAGTGAACGCAAGAAGGTTTGCATGCTGGCACTTGTAACAGCCATAAAATCTCAAGAGGAAGAAGGGAATTGCATTCAAGACAGACAAAAATCACTATGCACTGGAGCCAAAGTGAATTGCAGAGTGAGGACAAAGCACAGTGGAGTTGCAGCTGCAACAGGCTGTGGAGCAAGTGCAGTGTTACGTGTGCCAGTCAGCCAGGTCTCCATCTTTCATCACATTTTCCTACTGCAGAAGCATCCCCCCTGCCACTGGTCCATGACAGCAAGCATCACTAACCACAGCTGCAAGCCCCAGGTTTTGTGTTAAATTCAAACATATGCCTCACACAAAAGGAGTCTGTTTAAATTGAGCTTGATTTGAAAAAGGTTAAAATACAGTTTTAAAAGGTTAAAAACTGATATTCAACTCTTGCACATGCACAAATACACATCGTAATGGTAATTGCTTCCCAGCCAGTCTCCCATAGCTCCTTTCCTTCATCTTCCTTCTTTGCCACTCCAAACGGCTTCAATTCCATACAACCACTCCTACCTTTCTGATGGGACAGAAATCAAGAACTTCCTGAGCAAGGAGTGGGCATGCTGCCCAACAGCCGGACAGGGTTGGGGTTCAAGGATATAAGCAGAGGGAAAGCTGTGACCCTGCAGCCCTGGCTGGCTCAGCTGGCTTCAGTCTATGTGTCTCTAACCCCACACAGTGCTAAGCTATTAGTGCAGTCAGCTGCACAACAGCCACTGCTAATGCCTGCATAACTCATCACCAGAGTGTCTAAAAGATTTTTTCACCCCCTTTCATCCCTGGTTTATTCAGATGAAAAAGAGGGTTCAATAATACCATGCTGAAAGGAATCCAAGTGTTAAGAACATGTTCCTATTTGGGACAGCGGTTAAACAAAGGCTGCCTCAAGCTTGAACAAGTCCTTTCTTAAAAGGAATTCAAACAAAGCAAGTATCCCAAGACTCAAACATGTCATTTCTCTCCATTCTGGTTCATCAGCTGGGAACCTTCCTGACTGACATCTGTCCCCTTCCAGCCCTTCCTGCTGAGGATGAACTCCATGAAAAGCCAGCAACACAGGGAGTTGTAACTCCCAGTGAATTCGTGGGGTTGTGATACAACCAGCCTTTAATTAAAGAGCAGGGCTTGCTGAAATAATTGCTTGAGGCATTGAGGAAACAGTGGGAGAAAGAGGGAACTCTGGTTTAAAAAAGCATTGCTCATATCTCAACATCTAGAGGAGAGCTGCTACTCTCCAGAGCCAAACAGGAAACACACAGCTTCGCTTCTCAAGGCAACTCATTGGTTACACAGAAGAAGGCCAAAGACACAGACAGCAGAGTAGACTTGATTATTGATGATGATGCATTTAAAGTCATATGCATTTGGCTTAGCAAGGTAAATCCTGGATGAAGGCTTTGTCCCTTCTGAAATCTACCTTGCTAACACCCTGGAGAGAAGGCAGAGGCACACACTACTGCTGACATTGAGAATGTCCAACTCCCCCTCCAATCTTTCACACCTTCTCTCCTCCTGTTCTGGTTTTTCTGGCAGGCAGTGCTTGGGGGCAGCACAGACAAGAGATATCTCTGCTTGTGCCAATCTCTGCATAAGGAGGACACCCACAGCCCTAACACAGCTCTGCTCTCAGAAAAGCCCAGCCCAGAGCACCTTTAGAGGGGGGCCAGATGAGCTGCAGTGCTGTGCTGGAGGATTAGAGACCTGGCACTGCTCTCTAAGTGCACACACAGCCAGGGCTGCCCAACACACCACACTGCCCTGAAGGCCAGTGTGTTCTGCTGCAGTGTCATCCTCAGGTTAGAGGTAAAACGAGGGAATTTTCCTCCTTCATTTCTCCTCTTCCTCTTTGCACAGCTCTGTTATTAGTCTCATACTCACCAGGTCTTTCTTGCAGCACAGCTCACTCTCAGCCTGCCCACCAGCCCATGCCCCCTTACACCGGGCTGGGAAGGTTTTTTCACAGCAGGCTGTGCCCACAGCTGCAGAAAAGTGCCCTCAGTTTGCTACTGCCACTGCTTGGCAACTTCTGCAGCCAAAATCAGAGCTAGGGGTGGGAACAACACGCCCCAGAGGAGGCTGGCGAGCAGCATGAGCAAGCCCCAAGGCCTGCAGGGACGGGACAACGTCAGGGACTGTGAGAGGAAGCACAGAGAACTCCTGCAGTGCTCTCCCACACAGCTGTCCTTGGCACTGAAGCACATTTCCAAACAAAGGGGGAAAACACCTAATCTTCAGAAGCAGGCTACTTGACAAGGTGTTTAAAAGATGTTTCCAGATGAGGAGTAAAGAAGGCATCTGTACTGATTGAAAGGAAGCACCAATGACCTCCACCACAAGGCTCTCAGAAGAGGTTTGTCACACAGCCTCAGATCAAGAGAAAGGAAAAAGATTATTACATCCATCACTCTGCACAACTCAAGCACCACATTCCTCCCTTATTGCCAAAGCCCATTTACCTGCTGGTAATACTGCTGGGCTGGAGCCTGGGGTGCCTGCATCCGTCCAGCCACAGGGCCAGCTCGCCCTTTGGGCATGGGCTCTCTCTCATATGGTCCCTTGAGGCCGTCCTGTCCCACTGGGAGCTCCCCTTGGGCTCTGCAAAGCCTGTCCCGCAGCTGCACGATGTTTGGCTGCAATCAGAAAAGGACAGTGAAGGGAGGAGAAATGCACTGCCTGGTGCCCAGTGCATCACACCAAGAGGCTGAGTGGCCACTCACTGATGAGCTCTCAGAAGCCTGCTCTGCTTTATTTCATTGGAACAAGTCTCTTCTGCATGAGACACGAGGCCATTGGAACTGCCTTACAACAGCCTGCCTCATTCCCAAACCAGCCTGTCTACAAATATCAGCTGATGGAAGATGGGAAGTCAGAACAGAACAACCAAATGTTAATGGCATTTCATTTGCCATGTCTGGCTTGCAGGAGGGACAGACACCCTTTGGCAGTCACGTGGGTGTGAAACCAAGAGGGAGCAGAAGTCTGCCAGCTCAGCAAGGCCAGTGCAGGGTGAGGGGAACAGCCTGTCACATTCCAAGGTGCCTGTCAAGTGCCAGTCCTGATGCCAAACTGCACCATGAAGACACTTCTGCTTGAAGCACACCTGCTTACAGACAGAGAGGGAGCAAAGAGCCTGAGGGGCCCGTACCTGATTGGTGTTGGCTGGGAGGAAGGTCAGTGCTGCAGCCAGGCTTCCCTGAGCAGCCAGGAGGTTGGCATACTGGCTCATCTTCTCGGCCAAAAGGGCGCCCATGGCATTCGGGTCCACAGCCTGCGTGAGCTGCACGGCTTTGCGCAGGATCACGACTTTCTCTATTAAATCCTGAAAGATCCGGAGGGGAAAAACCCACCCACAAGTGAGAACAATGAAGTGAAGTAGACCCTGGCTAAAGACTGTCCCTGGCAGGACCCCTCTCACCCAGTGGGGAGCCCAAGCCAAGTGCAGGTTTCCCAAACAGCCACAGCTGCACCAAAAGCACGGCTGTTCCCGGAGGATGGAACAGCAACCACCCACCAAGTAGCTTCTAACAGCAGAGCCAGCAGAGTTCAAAAGAACCGCTCTTATTAAATAGGATTTCATGGCCCTGTCAGCACTGAGCATGTCCACCATGTAGATGCTTTCATAAAATTATCTGGTGACAGCTTCAGAGCAAACAGACAATGTCATGCCTGTCACCACTAGTGCTGCGCTGCTGCACACTCATTTACAGGGTTTTATTAAGTCAGTTCTTATCCATCTTGAAAGGATCTAAAAACTCCCTTGGAAGAGCTGTCCATAGTTTTCTGGTTGTTACAGAAAAATGGTTTTCCTGATATTCACCAGAAATACTCTGTATCTTGCCTTCCTGGCACATCTCCCAACACCAGAGCTGGTCTTGGTTGGGTTTCCTTCTAGTCCTAAATTACAGGAACATTTTCTGCTCCATTTTCTTATGCTTTTCTTACTGTATTTATACTGAAGGATACTACAAATATTCATTTGCCAAAATTAAAGCCCTTTTTAAAATCCTACAAGAGATTTAATGAGAGTGTACCACACTAAGGACTTCAAACATACATTACTAATAAAGACTGTTTTCTAACTGTTTTTCCCTATAAATCCGCACTTCAAAAAAGGCAAGTAAAAAAACCCCAACAAAAACAACAGCTTCTATTGCCACTATCATAGTAAACAAGTCACCTAATTAGGACTTCAACAGTATTTTCCAATTTTACTGCCTGAGAGACCAAAGCCATGCAATCAAAATGCAAATTCAAATTGAAGGTAAATCTGTAAATAAAGCCCTCAAAATCAAATTATTTTGATAATTCAGAGAGTTAATGACATGAAGCAAAACTCAGATACACATCAGTTCCTTCAATTAACTAAACAAGACTCTCACAGCATCATGAAGTAAGTACTTTCTAAAACTGATTCTTCAAAGGCCTTAAAACAGATGGAAGAAACTAACATTGTATTATAAAATAAATTATTCCATTACTGCTTTATTCCACTCATCAACCCTACTCCCTCAAGATATCTGCTATAAGCAATGTATTTCACTGCTGGAAACCAACCTTTGTATGTGCAGACCCCTAGAGAAAACTCTCATGAGAACCTTCCTACAACTGTCTCTTGAGATTTAGATCTAATTCTATTGATTTCTTCTCCTGAACTTCCAAAAGGAGAAAGTCCAAGTATTTCCTAACCACAGAAGATGCCAGCCCTGAAAGACCATTCTTTACCAAAACGCTAACTACTACAATTATTTTGCAGAAAAAGTGTATTAGTACCACTACCCAAAGAACAAGGCAAGCACAAGGGCCACTGTACTTCCCAACACATTTTCCAGTAGTATATTTGTTATTTTTCCAGAAAGGAAGGCTTGCATCCTGATATACATCAGACAGCAAAGCTCTACACTAGATAATTCGATTTAAGAGCCAAATGATTGCAGTCTGTTATTTCCAACATCTTTCTTAAAAGAATTACCAACCTGAAGTGACAAGGGGCTGTTTCCGTCCTGAACTTTGGTCCAACAAGCAACAAGTTTATCCACGTTGCCAGCACAAATGTAACAGAGGCAAGCTTGTGTCTGCAGAATGCTGTCCCCCTCATTCTCCAGCCTGCTACCCAGGAGATCTAGATAAAATAAGAACAAAGATGCTGGTAAATCACTCTGGGTATCCCTCCCCACCACTGCTGAAGCTGGGGAAGCAATCGACCAAGGAAGAGCGAGCCAAGCCATGATACTGCTCTGGAATTACCCAGTCTGTGGAGCGTCCTTACCGCAAAGGGCTGTAAACTCGTCTGGCCTGGCGTAAGTGAGCACAGCAGCCAAAGCTTCTCTCCAATTCTGCAGGTCACAAGACTGCACAATCTCCTTCCAGTTCTTTGTTACAACTGCAGTGATGAGCTAGAGCAGGAGAGAGACCAGAGTTAGGATCTTGGTAGGATCTCCTCTGTATAGTACACAGGATAATTTGGATCTGTTCCAGTGTACTCATCCCCACTGTATCCAGGGTCATGACAGGTACTGCACTGAAGTTCAACAGCTGCACAAGAGCACATATTAAAAAGGAAAAAAAAATCACAAAACAAGCTCAGAGAACACACAGAGGCCAATTACTCTTGCTACAAAATGTACAAGAAAAGAACACACAATTCTCCACAAGCTGTTGCAAATGATTTTCAGCAAAGATAACCTACCAAGTACTTAGCTATAAAGTCTTCTACACAATGCCTAGGGAGATGTATGAATTTTATTTGTTAAACTGTTTCAATCAGCTTTAAGCTCTTGGTCTCAAGCTGACCAGTGAGGGGCAGCTGAAAAGGCTGCACAAACGAAGCAGCAAGTTGGCAGCAATATCAACCTGAGCTGGCTGTAGTATCCCTACCCTCCACCTGCCCACACAGGCTGCCTTTGCACAGCCCTCAGAATGAAATTCCAGTTTCTTCCTTCTAAAACTCTGCCTCCAGTTATTTTGCTTTGGACAAAAGACAGACCTGGCAGCTGTGCTGCTCTTCAGCGAACAAAGCCCTTCTCATGCCACGACTACAAGCTCAGAAACAGCTAAACAAGCAGTATGTGTGCAGATTGGGATCAGAAAAGAAAAAACACCTGAACACAGGCAACATCCTATGTTCAAGGTCAATGTTTGCCTGTCAGCATAGGCACAGATAACTGGTCAACTCGTCATAGAAACACCTTTTCCCAAAGGATGAACTACTGTGAAGAAATTCCTCTAAAAGCTGCCACCCTTGCTAAACCAATTGTTCTTTTAAAGCCACTTCTCTTGTTTCAACCTCCTGTCACTACTTTCTCATAACGGTAGTAAAAAAGAAAGATTTGCACAAGGAGCATCAGCAACCCCTAGCACGGCAAAAAGCTGACAATAACAATAACCAGCTGGCCATAACATGCTGTCTCCTAGACAAAGGGTGATTAATCTACCCTGGGCATACTTTGCTCTCACTTCTGTGCACACAGTAAAACAAAGCATCAGCAAAATCTGCCAAGACTGATCATGGGCAGAAATCAACATAATGCTGCTGGCCCTGAGCATGGGTTCATCTGTGAAAAATGTGACAGAACAGCAGACTGAAATGTGCCCTGCTTAAGGTACTTGCCTTTACTGTTGAGAATCTATTAGTGCATATGCAACTCAGAGACCCTAGAGATGGGATAAAGAATGCTCTTGTGAACTGATATTCAGGTGGTGTGCCTCTTCTTCCCTTATCAATGCATTAAAAAAAAGTAACAGAAATCCTTCTGCTCTGAGATTTTACCAACATGAACACTTACTAACACCTGCCAGAAATAAACCTATAAAATGGCAAGAAAACTTTTTAAAATGAAAAAGAGAGTTGCCAAAGGTATATGAGCATGTTACTTCTGACCTGAAAACACATACCCTGGTAATTTTGCTCCGCATCTTGGCGAAGTACTTCTCCTGTGTCCGGGAGAGCAGCTCCTGCCCGCCGGCGATGGCCAGGATGATGGCGTCAGCCATGCGATTGTCGTGCAGGCACAGATCCACTGCACTTTCAAAGTTCCCTGTCAGCAGAGCCTGTGTGATCAGCCCATCCACATCTGCAATGAGACAGGGGTGCACTTCCAAATGCTGCCACAAAAGCCACTGGGATACGCAGCAGCAGATGACACTGTCTGACTGTACAGCGCTGGCACAGCTGTCTGCAAACCAGCCTGCTCCCAAGCCAGGTACTGACAGGGGTGTTCACCTTCACCTCCACCTTTAAACACACATGGGCACAGCCATGCCACAGGGGCACTGTCAAGCATTACTTGTGACAGAGCAAGTTCCTAGAGGTCTAAATGGCCCCTAAAACAACTGCCTGAATAGTGCCACAAAAAGGCAAATCTCGACAGGGGTCAGTGGCTTCTGTGTTACTCAAGATCCCCTGGGAGTTTCTGTATCAACAGCACTTCATGCCTGACCAAGCGTGTCTGATATCAGAAATCACTCAGAGCAGCTGCATGTCAGCAATAGGGTACACAAGTGCTGTATAACTTCCTTCCTTCCTTCAAAAAGTTGTATTGTCAAGTGCCTTGAGATTGTGTGAGAATGTAGTTAGAGCCAAGTAATTACAATCCTTCACAATCTGTCCAGAATTTGCCTTCTCACTGGAACACCAGTATCAACATCAGTACTTACAAATAACAGTACATACAATGAAATCAATATCAAGGTTTTTTTGTACCTCCACTAACGGAAATGTTAAACGTTGTCTTTGCAGATCCCAAATCTTCAGTTTCTTTTTTATGGTCCTTCAGCGTCTAAGAGAAAGGAAAAGCACAGTTTCTGAGATCATGTAAACACTCAGAAAATACACACATTTTAAAATCATATGGCTCTTGCACTTCAAGTTAAATTCAGAACTTCAGACTACCAGTCAACTCAGACACCATTATCTTAGACGGGAAGGTTATCCCTGTGTGCCAGTTTGGGCAGAGGTAAAGTTACTTTTCTTCACAGTAGCCAGTATGGGGCTGTGTGATTTATCCTGGAAACAGTGTTGATAATACAGAGATGTTGTTGTTTTTGCTGAGCAGCACTTGCACAGCACCAATGCCTTTTCTACTTCTACTGCACCTCCAGTGAGGAGGTAGGGAGTGCATGGGAAGTTGGGATGAGACACAGCCAGGACAGCTGACCCCAAACTGACCAAAGGGATATTCCAGACCATATAACATCATGCTCAGCATAATATACAGCTGGAAGAAGAAGAAAGAGGGGGCTGTTTGCAGTGATGGTGTTTCTCTTTTCAAGTCACTGTTACAGGTGATGGAGCTCAGCTTAGGGATGAAAACCTGCCTGCTCATGGGAAGCAGTGAATTCATTCCTTGGGTTTTTTTGCTTTACCAATTAAACTTCCTTTATCTCCTAAGTACCAGCAGCCAGACACCTGGACCCTGGGTACCAACCTGCATCTGCACCCATATACACACAACCCCTCCAAGTAAAGCTACAGCTACAATGAGAAAATCAGAATTCTTTTCTTTCCTTCTCTTTCAGCTTTAACCCCTACCAGGAAGTCCGCCATTAATGCTACCCAGGTTCCACTTCGCTCCACTTCAAATTTCAGCTCATCCTTGAAACCCTCTGCACTAGATACACACCCCAGTTTAATTAAGCAAATTACACAAGCTTAATTTCCAACACAGAAGTCCAATGTAGCACTCAGTACAGGAGTGCTCAGTAAACAGAGGCTGCTTTTTTTGTAAAACTCCTACAGAATTAACACAGAGACCACTTTGTGAGAGTAGGACTCGGATTTTGGAATTTCAAATAAAACATTTTAATAATAGAAAATAGTATGAAAAGGGAAGTCTCTCTTCACCACCAATTTTCACAGCACAGGCTGAGCAGAGTGCAGAACCAGACTCACAAACCGCCCCCTCTGCCACAAGCCATTGCTCCAGCACACGAAGGGAGCTGAGAACACCCTGCTTGTTCAGCTAAATTGAAGGACACCGTAGACCAAACACATTCATTTGGACGGGGAAGAAAGTGAAACAAGCTTCATGTTTGGCTTGTGAAAAGGACACAGCGTCTGGAAAATTATTTGTTGTCAGATAACACCGGATGTGTGTTTGGTATTGGTTGAGAGCATGCTGTGACTAGAACAGGAATAATGTGTCCATCCAGTTACTTTATGTATGTGACAGCATGCCCTGATACATCACCAGTGGCTTCAGGCCAGGCTCACAAATATTTAGGTAGGCTAAGGTCATGTTTGGCTGTGAATTCCCTCCCAGACGAGGCATTTGTTACGAGACATCCAATACCCCACCACTGCATACAGCAGAACCTTACACTTTCAGACACACGACTGCCACTACAGAGCCTAAAGAATTAACAAGCAATCAAGCACCTAACCCAAAGAGAGCATTCTGATATTAGTGTCTTTAACAGCTTGTTTGTTATGTGGGGTCAAGTACACCACCCCAACAGCATGAGCTTTAAACTACTGTCCCCATCTCCTCAGAGAGCTGCAGACAGGCACCAAGCACAGAAAGCACAGCTACCAGCCCAAATTCTAATCCCAAAGGGAGACTGAGGGAATGGGAAAGAATGAAGTTGGCCTGTTCACACAGCAATACACATTTTCAGTGCTGATGACACCTCACAAGGCAGAGGCTGGGTCCTTAGTGCTGATTAGAGACCTGTCCACATATGTAAAACACAGGGCTGAAAACAATGCTGTCCAAATAGTGCAGGACCCCAAATGCTGACATGGTTGAGCACAAACTGCCTGCAATAAATCTGGCTGAACATACTGCCTGAAGCAGATGAAAAAAATCCCAACAAGAGTCCAGTTTTACCATTATAAATATTTTTTTGTATTTCTGTATATACTCAGCAGCAGGAAAAGCCAACAAAATGAAATGCTGTTAAAAGGAACAAAGTGAAAACAAGGGAGGTCAGCAGGGTTAGCCTAGAGGGCAACAGATACCTCTCCCAAGAACTGCTCCTCTGTAGTCTGGCCTTCATCCCCCTCGTTTGGCACAGATCCATCAGGTTCTGCAGGCCCCTTCAGCAGAGAGAAGATGCCATAAAAATCCACCAGCAAAAGAGGCAGAAATACTTTGTGTTGCAGAGTACAGTCACCTTTCCACCAACCAACAGTTAGAACCAGACTAAAAATCACAGAAATGAGTTGGCAATACATGCTTGAGCATCACAAACGGGGTAGAGGCCCTGTTTCCTTCCTTTCTGTCACTACACAGTACCTTGTGCTGTTTTCATCTTAGCTGCGTCAAAACATGCAACAAAAGCTTTCTTCCCCATGAGGCAGCTACAGATGAACCGTGGCATGAAAGCACTGCAGTCCTGCTGTGGACTCAGGCCACTGCAATTACAGTGGGCAGTGCCTGAACTGTAGTTACCACTCTTGTAGGAAAAGTTATAGGACCACACTCTCAGTCCTGCTTTCTTTAAAGCCTGATGAAGGTGCTGTTCTTGTAATCAGGTTTCTGCCCAACCTCACAGGCAGCACAAAGTGCCAGAGTGGGCAAGGCACAGGCAGCAGCAAGGAAAGGTGGAGGGACATCAATGAGACCTCGTATTAAAACCTGTGACTGAGAGCCCTTCACTGGAAAAGGAGGGGAACATCTAAGTGGAAAAGAAGTGGTTGATTTTTTTAAATAATACCTTTGTTCTACTGAATGTAGGAACTTGCCACATGCTGGATTATTTGTGACTTACTTTGGGACAGCTATCAAGTGGAAAGAAAAATGGTTCTTACTTTACAAATTACCATGGCACTATAAAACTAACCATAGAGTTATATGTGTGTTTGCTTACCTCTCCCAAGACACCATCTGCAAGACCTTCTTTGTTCAGAGCAGATGTGATCTAGAAAACAACAAAGATTTAAGTAAGTACTCTTTTAAAGAGGCACCAAATTATCAGATTGCAAAACTGGCACATGTAGCTACTACGTTGCTAGCACAAGAGTTAACATGAAATCAAACATCTTAACATAAAACTACAGCCATTTCCTTTTCCAGCCAGGTGATGGATTTACTGCTAAGAACCCTGCACCCCAAGCTCTGATGGAAACAAGAGCTGCCCTATGCCTTTAATCCTTTAATTGTTAACTCAAGGGCCTCAAACCTCACTAGAGCTGCTGGAAACCACAAGAATAAAAGCAGTATCAGAACATGAAGGACAAAACCTTCTGCCTGCTCTGGTCAAGGAAAATAAAGCAGTGACAATCCTTGTGGAACAGAGAGCCTGTCAGGAAGCTGTGGGTTCAAGCACATCAGGCACTTGGCTGTGGGCTAGGATTTTCCAAGGTAAAAAAAGAGTTAAAATACCCAGCTTCTATTGCTTTCAACTTTCTTTTCAACTCCAGATTCAATTAGGGCTCCCAAAACCAGCAATTTTATGTATACAGTTTCTATATTATTTCAGCATCAGGGAGCCTGGGTCTCCCATTGCTTCTAAAATGATCTACTGCTTTTTGTATTGTGGGCTTTATTTTACCCTTGTAGGCTGGTTTGTGTAAAGAGCTGAGCTCAAATTGCTGTAGACAGTTTCCTCTTTCTTTTTTAATCACTGGTTTACAACAAAAATGAGAAACCCAGGACTTGGCTTGCCTGAGAATCACAGGTTTTAAGAATATAACCCACCCTTCCCATGTTCTTAGCAGTTTATTACAAGAAGCTGAAATCTGTGATCCCTGCTTTTACTTTCCTAATGCTACCAGTAATAGGAAAATCAAGTTGTGATTTAGTGAGCTTCCCACCTGGGTATCACAAACTTTCAGATGAGCTGTACTGTGCTGCTTCTTGACACTGAAAAAAACATGGACTCAACATCTATGTGGAATGTTTTCAGAAAACAGATAGATAAAAACAGGACCTTGCAGCTTCTCTCATCTGTTTCCTAAATACTAAAATAATGGGATAAGCCCAGCATTCCAGGCCATCCAGTTCAGCTGTGCCCATTTTCCCAGCTTCTCCCCAAGCAGGGCATATCAAACCCAGAGCAAAAGCAAGCAGTGGGCTTTAATCTCATGAGGCCACTCAGCAGAACCACTACGAAATTTCAGCTGGATTTTCTAATTGAGAGCTGCTTTTCAAACAGGATTACCCTTGCTGTGCTTGCCTTTGCACAAGTATTTAGAAGCTGAGGACAAAGTGTTATCAAAACCATGATTTTTTTCCACAATCATATTAATTTTGCCCTAAAGGACATCTAATTTGTGAGCACAATGACACTTTAATGGAGCCAATATTTGAAAATAAAACACTAGTTTGATATAATGAAAATTAGTCAAATGTTAAAATCCACTGAAACAGAACTGAAGAAATACTAGATAGTTCCTGGGTAGACAACTGAAAACAACAGAGCCAAAGGGCACAGCAGGTAACTCCCTGTAAAACTATGTAAAAATCTTCTAGCTGGGAAGAAAGGTCTGTAATGATGTGCAAATTGCTTGCTGGTGATCCAAATTTTGCTTTTCCAAATGTAACCACGTTTGACCTTTGGACTTGTTTTTTTTTTCTTTTTCTTTCAAAACTGAATGATGTCTCCCACAAACAAAGAAGACTATCCCAGGTTTTCCTAGTTAATGAAAACTGCTTACATATTCTTAAAGCAAACTCCATTCCATGATGCTCGAGTAGAAGGATGTCACATAGCAAAGTTACATGAACAGTCTGAATCAATAAATAGCAAAGCTTCTTGATGAGTGAGAATTTCACATCAACAATGAACAGTCAGATGCAGACACCTCTGAAGTCTGTTGCCTGCTCTGACATTTCCACTGAACATCCATATTGCAAGAAGACACAACTAATGAAAAAACTCAACAAGGCAAACTGTTTTCTGTAAGAGTTCTGAAATTACTCAAAAGTTATTTAGATCACATATCACACATTTACCTTCTTCCTCAGATCATCCTTCCTGTATCCTAAGAGCTCGAGGTATTTAACACGTGAATCTTCTTCGAAATTCACCTTTAAAAAGTTAAAGACTATATTGCAATTCACAATTTTTCATTTTCTCCCTCACTGGCAGAAATGACCCAGTGAGATTTAGTGACTGAGTACACTAAATGTAATAAAGAGAAATGCAAAAATCTTCAGTGACTTGGGCACTTGAGCAGCTGGGCAAGGCTTCCATCTGGTTATTGTAGGTGAACAATCTGTTTACCTGCTTTATTTGGAAAGCTCTAAATGCTCAGAGTGAGCCGAGAAAAGCCCACCTAAAGCTATCCCAAAACTTTAATCCTTCTCACCAGCTCCTTGTACAAATATGTGCTGATGCAGAATATCAAAAACCATGGGATACCCTCATCCACACCTCTGCTTTGCCATGACCCCTCACAAACCCCAGCAACACCCCTGGTCCTGAGGACCCTCCCTCTTCTGGTGGGCCCCCTCCAGTGACATGGCTTATGGGCACTATTCCCACAGCCTGCAGCTTTTAGTTCCCAGCACCTCTTCAGCTAAATGTGCAGAAGGAACCGTGTCCTGGCTTTCCCAGCCCGTGGGGAACTCCTGAAGGGCTGTCACCCTGGTACCTTTAAGAAGGCCCACACGTTTCTCTCAAAGTCGGCCAGGGCCATGTCGATTTTCTTCTGGCAGTAGCTGACAAAGCCCTCGGACTGCACAGCCTCCTGCAGCTGGTTTGAGCGGGCCAGGAACTCCTTCTCCGTGACAACCTGGCTCACGTAGACGTGGGGATGCTGCTGCTGCTGCTGCTCCATGCCTGGCTGCTGCGGAGACTTGGAATTCTCAAACGTCACCAGCTTGCCTCCAAACTGGAATTGAAGCACACATGCAGTAAGTGAAAATACAAGTATACAGCAGGGGAGCATGTATGAAAATGTATTTTATGTAACATACATATGATTATTGTCCACTAACTGAACACTCCTGACATCTGCTCATTTATTTGTTTCCCCCCACCCCATATCTCTATGCATGTAAGGAGCTTGTTAGATAAGTAGGCGCACATTTAATAGGATTTATAAGCACAGTCATTCCTGTGCCCGTTTTTCTTCTCAGAGAAAAGACAGACCAGAGACTGAGAGCTAGATCTGTGGGTCTGTACAGTACCCAGCACCAGTGGAGTACCTCATAATATTGCAATGCAACTGCCAGAGAAACCTATGCACCATTAAGTAAATGCTCAAGCATGATGTCTGCCCTGCTCTTGCCAGGCTGTTTAGCAGTTGAAACTCTACTGAGAGATAGGCATATAGGCAGTAAGTTGTGACAACATTTGAAAAGGTAAAATCAACACAACAAAATAATTAGGAGGGGCTTATGATATTATTTCATCCTATAGCTCAAAGTTAATGTACACGGGCCAGTAAAACCTGTGTCAGAAAAAAGCAAAAGCCTAGCCAGGGAAAAGACTGACACCTGGCTCCTAGGAAACCAGGACAAATAAGGGAATAAACAACATCATAAAATGACACATCACTCAGTGGCTAGGCAACATCACTTCTCTTTGACAGCAGAAAATTGCATTTAATTTGTGCATCAGATCATGAAAAAGCAGACATACAATGTTGAAAATGGTGAAGTACTGCAGCAGAGAAATCAAATTCAAATGGACAGGCTAAAATCTCCAGAAGTTCCCAAATAAATGGCCTGTGTGTTTAGAAAATAAGCCAAAAGTGGAGCCAAGGAGCCAATGACTGCAAAAAGCAGAGCCTGCCATCCCCTCAGCTGGCTCCTCTGCAAATCAACCAGCCACGGAGGAATCCAGCCTTGTGCTGCTACCCAGCCTTCTCCTGCTACCTTGATCAAAGCTAACCTGAGTATTCTCCACCACACTGACTCACATGAGTGCCATTTGAAGCTATGAAGTCTCAGATACTGGCCCAGTTTGGTCTAATTCCTCCCTCCCATTCCCCCCAATGTCTATTTATTTACTCTAAAGCAAGCACTGCACAGAAACAAAAGCGAAGCCCTAATGCCAACACACAAACAAACGTCTCTCAGCAATGTTTCTTTTTCCCAAGCACTTTGGTCAGGTTTTTGCTGTCCCCAAATCCCTTTCTGGAAGCTGCCCCAAGCATCTCCCACTATGACGACAAAGGGGAAGATCTCCCAAGCTGGAGCACCACACTGATCTTCCCCCCTTCCTAAGGAGTTTAGCAGGTGCCAGCAGTGTCTCCCTACCTGCCTGGCCAACCCTGCCCATCCCTGTCTCCTCCTTACCGAGAAGGACGCTCCCATGGGGCGCCGGATCCACTTGGGTGGTTTCTTCAGAGGCAACACCACACTCTGTGGGGCAGTCTGCTGGGGAAGCTGCAGGGGAGGCAGGGGCTGGCCCGTGCCAAATGGATCGAGGTTCCCAAAAGACGAGGAGAGCTTTGATAACACAAGGGGGAAAGAACAGAAGTGACATTTCTCTAATAAACTAAACATTTATTTGTGCTGAAGTGGTACTCCTGCAAGCAGGGCTGCAGACAGCCACTGAAGACTTCCCATACTTCATTCCCCCCTCCCTCTTTCTGTCCCTGTTCTTAGCTGAACAATTTTCAAAACCTGGTCCACTTGCTTCTGCCTCAAGCCATCGGTGCTGCCGCCCATGATGGAGTAGACGCTGATGCGTCCATCGAAGGAGGCCGCAGACAGCACAGCAGGGTTCCTCGGGCACCACTGGATGTCAAAGCACCACTGGGTGTTCGTGGGCAGCTCGTACAGCACCTGGGGAGCACAACCAAGCCCAACAAGTCAGAGCTTTCACGGAGCACCCTGCCCCATAGCAACAATCTTCCCGTGTGCCCTGAGACTAGTGTGCTCTTCCCGCTCCCCAGCAGCCCCCACATCACCACAACCGAACAGGGGGCAAACCCTGATGATCTCCAAACAGCACATTATCACACACCACTGCTTCATCTCCTCCTCCCATTAAATCTTCTGTTTAACCCACACAGGACAAGTGATGCAGGTGGGGTATGTCCGTGCTGTCCCACTGAGAGCTGTGAGCTGTTGACATTCAGGCTGGCTTATTCTGAGCTGATTTAGGTATCCCCACACACTACATGGAGCAGGTCTGTTTTCACAGGAAAACTGAAAAGGGTAAAGCCTGCACCCTGGGCAGACAGCCTCTTGTGCCCTGGAACAGACAAGCCCCCCTTACAGCAGGCATTTAACCGTAAACCAGGAGAAACTCAGAGAACAAAATGCTAGCTGTCAGCAAAATGCTGTCCCCCAAGGAACTGGGTTTTGTTTTTAATAAAAACATGCAGCATGATTCAACCACATGTCAAAACTTTGTAACAGCGCAGGATCCAGCTCAGATAACTCATCCAACACTGTACAGCTCTTGCACTTTTGGGCCAATGTCTGAATTTTAGAAACACTTCTCACTCCATTATTATTGCCCACTGGAGGCAAGGAGCCCTCCAGCATGTCTGAAACCTTTCTCCTGGTCAAGGGACAAACATTGTCTGAAAAACAGATCTGCATTATCTTTGAAAGGTATTCCCAGGCCCAAAAGGGTAACACATTTGAGTGGCTCTCACTGATCTGTCACTACTATGGCAACCTACAAAAACCCTCCTGTCTGGATGAAGTTCTTATACAAGGAAAAAGGCAATTGCAACAATGATCCAGCCACACTGAACCCAAAACAAAAAAGTAGGAAGCATATACTTAGTTTAAGTGCATTTCCATCTCTTACAATGAGAACAGGGACATCACTACTCAGTAGGAGAGAAGCTGCAAGGACAAATGTGTAATATGGACAACACCAGGAAGGAATCCTGCACCACCAGAACAAGCTCACACATACAGCATATAGGAGAGGAAGCAACATGCCACAGAAGCATCATTCCTAGAAATGCAAGCACAGGAACATGTGCTCTGCATGTGCCACCTCTGAACAGACACTTTTGGGTTTTTAAAAGTGATATGCATACAATACCTCGCCTGTGTTAGGGTTGGAGCAGAGAATTTTAGCATCCTTCCCACAGCTAAGTAGCAGCTCTGGATCCGCCATACTCCAAGCAATGGCCAATATACCCCTGCATGAAAACCCACAACAACAAAAAAGCTTAATGTAAATGCAAAATGGTGATACATAAAGCATATTTAGAAGTTCAGCATCCCACATCAAAACGTCCTTTTCACCCCTTCCTCTTACAGGAGAAGGAATTTTTCAACGTTATCGGCCTTTGTTTTGCTGAAATAGATGCTATTTTCTGCATGAAAAGGTATAAAGATGCAGCCATTGTATCTGAAAACTACATGAAACAGTCATACGGGAGAAGCTAGGCATTAGTAACAACACAGTTTGTTTGCCTGCGGTGTCACTAATGTCCAGTGTGCAAACTCATAGGAAAGGTCAGGGACTAAGAAGTTTTTCAGCTTTTTATTAGCAAGACATTCAAGTCAGCAGAACCCACTGCCAACAGTTTTGGTAGAAGCCACAACAAAGTTCTCCCTTCTTAAATCAGGCATTGGATTTGAGCAATAAGGAAAGTTTCACCAACAACAGAGGAGGGACAAGAATTTAACAGAATCATCCACTATACCCAAAATTAAGGCAGTTAGGGGACTGAGGGGGACAGAAACTGAGCAAATCCACCCAGGAGGATGTACCTGGGTGCATCTTTAAAAATCAACTACTACTAGCTCTTTTTTCCTTAGCTTCCTCTTAAAAAAACTTAGAAACAAACTAGTAGCTTCACTAGTAGCTGTTTCAGCAGCCTGGTGGGTTTGTTTACTTTTTTTTTAATTTTGGGGCCTATTTCCTTCAGAGTACCAAGTTCCCAAAAGGCAAGTATTTGATGGCACAGGGCTGGCTGGTCAGCAAGCCAGCATACAGCACTGCCTGTTGCTGAAATTGCCACCACCAACGGAGCCTTCCTTCACAGGGAAGAGCAGGAAGTGAGATGCACAAACCGGGACAGTCACCAACAGTGCCAGCACCACAGAGCACACCACGCTGTGTGACACTCGTACCTTGTGTGACTTTCCAGAACACGAAGTGGTGAGGAGGCAAACCTCAGGTCCCACATCTGAATAACGGGCAGCCTGTCATCCTCCGAGGCCAAAACCATCTGGGTGGCAACTTCAGGGTGCCATGCCAAGCCTGAGCAGTGCATCTGAGGGGCAACATTGGGTCAAAGCATCACAAAACTGAGCAGCACTGAAGGAAAATAAAACTAGAGCAAATATGTCTGTGTGCATGGTAAAACACCCCTGGCAGGAAATTTGCAGCTGTGTTCCAGGCATTATTTCTGACTGCATTGACTGGGATATTCTCCTTATTCCTGTGAATAAGGAGACTTGCACTTAATTTTCTCAAGGTCTTCTCACAGAGATTACACTGTGCTGACTTTTTCACAGTCCTATGTTTTAATGTGAGAAAACACTAAAGCTCACCACATAAACATTTTCCTCTACTAGTTTTATTCCTATTTTAATAAAAGCCAACATTAGGCAGAGGTTATTGTCATGAGAACATTGCATCTCGTGACTACTATCACATGATGAAGACAGCCTACTGTGCTGCTGTTATGTCAAGCAACAAATACAGAAAATGCTGAAAGTTACACAGTTTATTAAAATAATAATACAGTAAGCTACTTCACAACGACCCACTTCTAAAGTCTCGTTTTTAACTCTTGCCATATCTTTGGAGTTTGTTATAGCAATATTCTATTTAAAATAACACAATAACTATACAAATATGTCACTCTCCATGAGTTGAACAGGCTCTTTTTTACATTTATACTGCCTAAAGGGGTGGCAGAGTGGTTATAACTATAGGAGGCAGCACCCCTGTAATCTGCTCAATGCCACGCTTCTCTGTGGCAAAATCAATTAAAAAAAACTCTTTCTGTGGTAGCCCCAAAGAGATCAGTAAGCTATTCCTCAAAATTAAATCATCACTCTGATAGGACATCCGAGTGCCTTGCCTTGCTTCAGTCTGCATCTGGCTGTTTTAATTTATGATGCTGACAATCCCTCTGCATAAATATACTCTCAAGAGCAAACTGGGCCAGGCACCATTATCTCTGTCACATAAGAAGGGGTGCCCTGACCCATCCCTACACCTCTCTGCAAGCACCCCAGCAGCTGCAGGAGAGAACTCACCCTGTTGTTGTGGTCAGTGACTTTGATGATGGGCTCGTTCTTCCTGAGATCCCACACGGTGGCTCGGCCGCTGGGGCTGGCGGATGCCAGGATGTGCTGGACTTGCCTGTTCCATGCAATGCAGCTGATGTCCTCCAGAGGCTGCCGCACACACACACACACACACAACAGCCTGTCACAACCCCGCCACACGGGAGACTCAAACCCTGTCATTCTCAGCACTTGCTAACTGAGAAATCTGCCAGGAGAGTGCCCCGTGTACTGGCTGTGTTCTGGCTTCCTTCCTACACATGCTGTAGTGTACAACACCTGAAAATACCAATTTATAAGCTGCTAGAATTTCTCTGTGAAGTTATTTTCTGCTTTACAGTACTACATATTAGTTATTAAAACAAGACTAAGCAAAACTGTCTTCAGGAACAGAAAATTACTCCACGAAAGCATATCCAGATATATGAACTGCTCTTTTGTCTTGGATTATTAAGTTTTTATTTAGCAAAAAAAAAAAGGTTTGCTTGGAGAAATTGCATGTTTTTTTTTATCCCCCCCCATGCTTATTTTTAGACCAAACATTAAAAGCACTATTAACCCAGCTCTTGTTGCCCTGTAATTTTTGTTTGTCATCATGCATGTGGACTAAAAGATATACCAGCCTAAAAAATCATTATTAGACATAAAAAGTCTTTTACAGAGATCTCTAACATGTAGGCATTTGGGAGGATGCTCACCTTAATAACTGACTTGAACTAAACAAAGTAACCAAACCCCACAGAGTTTAAACTAAAAATCTTTAAATTGAAGATTACTTTTCAACCTATTTGCACATTTTTTTGGCTCCAAATTATCATGCAGTAATAAACCCATTTTCCAGCAACCATGAATTTCTGTGGAATTTTGTAACAGCAACAGAAGTGTACATGTATTGAAACAACTTCCTCCCATTCTTCCATTTCCTTCACAAAGCAAAAAGCACAAGACTATTGTTTTCCCCCCATAGATCATCTTTAAGAGACACAGGCTAAACCCTGGACCTTGAGTATAGCAATTAAACCACTCCCTGAAACCCACCAAGGTAACTGCAAAACCTCCTGCCTCATCATCTGACTTCTCAGCAGCTGCTTTTTATCTTTCTCCTATTTTTCACTGTGTAGCTTCCCCATCTTCAGATTCATGCATGTAGTAAAACACGCAGAGGAAGACTAAAATATATGTAAAGGTTATGGTATTTGAAAAGGAGTGTAACCTGAAATACTCTGCTTGTTGCTTGATAAAATGCAACATTTCTCAAAGTTTAAGGGGACAGTACAGCTTTCCCCAGCCAAATACAATCTCTTAACAAAAAATTGCCACGTGGAGACATGGCTAGCTTGTGCAGCAAGCCAAAACTGCAGGTCTGTTGTGAATAAAGAAGACAGCACATCCAGGGTTGCTGCAGGGGAAGCAGAGCACACCACTCATTGCATGGACCTGCGCACACTTGCCCTTACAGGCCCAGCCAGGACACTGCTCTCCAGGGGCTACAAAAGCAGCAGCACCCAGCCACCCTTGTATGCAGCTACTACTCAAGTTAGACTTCAAGAGGCTTCCCCTGCTCCATGCCCTTGAGACTGCTTTAAAACTGCAAATTTCAATCAGCTCTCACTTAACTGCCATGCATCTTTTTCATGAGTCTGCTCTGGAGAATTTAATAAACACAAATCTGGTACCTGTGTCTTCGCGCCTGGTGTCATTGGTGTAGCAAAGTTGTTCAAGTCCCAGATATAGATTTCAGACTCATTAGCACCAGAGGCCACCAGATTAGTCTGTGAGAAACATTAAGAGACATTAAGAGTATTTTCAGCATCAGCTTTCCCAGTCTGAGCTGCTGGGAGGCATCAGATCTGCAGGACTCTGCAAATTTCCCCTATCAGCTCAGGATATAGGAAAAGATACAGGGACAATCGTGACAGGGCAGAGGAGGAAGCAGTGCTGCAGTTCCGGCCACCACAGAGCTTTGCTCTTGACAGTGTGGCATTCCTGCCATGTCCACAGTGAGTGCAGCCATCCAGGGCACTCCTGCACCTGGGATCCCGAAGTCCAGCCAGGGCAACCGGAGCCAAGGTCACCAAGTGCCCTTTGGTCACATCTTGTGGCTGATGACAGGCAAGTCCTGAGTTCATAACAGGCAGAAAGGGACAGGAAGCGATTCAGAGAGGACACAATGAACACAGCACAGCCTTGCTGGAGGCAAGTGTGCAGGGACAGAAGTGTTATTTAGGAAACAAATCCAACTGAATTCTCACACAGCTGGTGGCAACAAGGAAAAACCAACACACTGTGTCTAGAAGGAAGTAAGTGCTCAGTGGTGATGTGGGAAGGATTGTTGGTTTTGAGAGCCCTTCTGCTAAAGAGGCCACATGGTTGTGTTTCCTTGCTGTGTCCTCTTTCCAAACAACAATACTTTGAGGCCTTGAAGGTGGATCCTACCCAATCCCCAAAGGAGATACCTGAAAACTGATCTCACCAGAAGCATGAATGAGAGTACATAACTCCTTCCTGTGTGACTGGCACAATACACAGAAGCTAAGAGAAGAGACTGACTAAAAACACCCTGAAGAGCATCTCTACTTTACAAACAAGCAGAGCTAAAAAGATCAACTGAATTGACAAGGTAAACTGATGAGGGAAAGGAACGAAGCAGATGCCTCAGGCCCTTTCATCCCCCATCCTGAAATGCCAGTAATGGGACAGGTTTTTCCTACTAAGTACAAACAGACACTCAAATACCAAATATATAGTTCATGCTTTTCAGGGGAGTGGAAGCAGCAGAAACATCTGAGGTTACAAGTTAAGATAGGCCACTCCTCTATTGATGGTATGTTAAGAGGAAAAGCAGAAAAACTAACCTGGAACATGTTGACATCGAGTGCTCTCACTGGTCCTGTGTGCTTGTCTTTCTGGGCTATTATTACCTCAGCCTCTCCATCTATGATTTTGGCTGAGTCATACAGAATGACATTTCCATTTTCACCCCCAGCAATCAGGACTCCAGACACTCTGTCCCCTGAGGTTATGTTGTGAGGGCCCCAAATCAGCTTGTGGTACCTGTAAGACACAGAAGGTCCCATAGTCTTAGAACCATCCACCACCAGCTCCCTGTAGAGGTTGATACATCCCAGTTTTGCTCTGCCCAGCTAAAGGCAGAGAAAAGCATTGTCTGCATTTCTCCCTGAAGACGAGTCTCTGCACAACCCTTCCATCAGGACGACATGCTCCAATTCTGCTCATTAACAAGAGGCACAACCAATAACCTGCAAACTGATAACATCTCCAATCTCCTGGCTGTAAAACCATGTAAGTGCTCCCAACCACATGAGTAATCAAAGTAACGGCTGTAAGCCAGCCACAACCTGGAGAAAAACCTCTGCTATCTGTGAGCAGCTTCATACAGGAGAAGAAACAGATGAAACTGGAAAGATTCCACATCCTTTTCCACGTCTGTGCTTTTGGATGTGCAAGTGCTTTGTCTGCCATACCAGGAACTCAGTAAGTTTAGTCAACATCCCAGACACATCTCTTGGACACAGCCTATTTTCAGGCTAACTCAAGAGGAATCAAACATACTTCCAGAAGTTAAGGACACTATTGTGTCCATCTGTAAATACCCAAATTCCCTCCAACTCAATTAACTTCCTGCATAAGCAAAACAGCATGCCTGTGCACTTAACCATACAAAGAATAAATGTGTTCTCCATAAAATGACACAGCCACCTATCAGCTCTTATGCAAGCAGAAAGCAAACCCACATTGACTGGAAGGTGGCAAGAGGATACCTTAACACTCACTGTAATATTGCTCATCTCTTTGTTACCTCTGAGCAATTAAGTAATCAAGTAATTTCTTTAAATCATAGCAACTTTAGCATGGTAGGATAGATACTGCAGAAAGCTACCCAAAGAGCCTATGCTGGGTGAGAAATACCATAACAGCCAAGTGTTCAGGCTCCCAGTGCTGAGATAACAGCACGGGTTCACCAAAGAATGACGCTACAAATGGAAATTGGTCTGCGATATCAGACAGACTCATTCCTGGATATGATTCTTATTCTTCTGCACCTAACTGTGCAGCTTTACAAGAAATGAAATGACTGACAGGGTTGTCCACACATCACTAACAAGACTGAACAGGACTTAACCCAAATGAAGGCAGGAAACAGTGAGCAACAAACCCCAAAAATTAACTGTGCAATTATTTTTCTCCTGCCCTTTACTCTTTCCAAGATAAAGTATGGTTCTATAAAAGTAGTGCAAAACTTGCCTTAGAGGGCAATCAAGGAATTATCTTTTGTGCGTCTAATCACCTGGACGTTTTCATTTGCTGCAAACCAAAATAGAGCCTGACGTATACACTGCTATCTAATCTTTAATTAAAAACAAACAAACAACCCCCAACCTCCTTTTTAATGTGTTTTCTGGGGCAAAGTCAAACCTTGTTCTGCTGGTCAAGGCCAAGGAGCACTGCATCCTGGCTATAAGAAGTGCTTCTAGAAATTCAGTAAGCAAATGGCAAGTCTTGAAGAATCTCAGTCACAGGTAAAACAAAGTAGAACAATGAAACTCAAAGATCCAACACTTCCTCTGCTCTGAGCAGGTCAGTAGGACACGTTGACATCAGCTCTGCTCACAGAGCAGGGCATTTAAAAAGGGACTGTGGCTGTTCCAGCTCTGCCAGAGAGCAGCTAGGAGTGCTGCTGAGATGGAAACTGGATGCTCTGATGCTAACAATATTTGTCTGGATAAGCACGTGGTAAGGAACTAACAGCTAAGTGGAGCTGTGCAGCCAGGAATTTGGCCTCCTGGCTGTAGGAACACACACAACATAACCCAAGTTAGTTGTGTTACAGGAATCCCCCTGAAATGCCTAAATACAAACAGGATGGTGCAACATGAAAAGCTGCCACCATATTTTCACAATTTCACATGTTTCACATGTTCTTGTGAACACCAGGGGCTTCCCGAGATAAATGATCCACACATATATTCAGAAATTCTCTGTTTATGTCAAAGCATGAGCTGCTTGCTTGGAGTCCAAGCTCACAGCCCCAAAATATCAATTACACACACTTGCCTTCATCTCTCAGTGCTGAACGTCTGCTTCTCTCTTCAACAAGTGCAGGCAAACCACACGAAGCGACATTTCCGCACATACCACACGTAACAGTTCCACACACTACCTTTCTCTAACAACACTGCCTACCTGTGTGAGGAGGAGAAGGTGGCACAGCTCTTCATATCCAGTGAAGGGTCTGCTAAGTCCAACTCAAATATTTCTAGAGAAGCACTTGTACTGAAGGTTGCATCCAGCTGCTGAGCTGATGTACCTGTGAGGAAGCATGTCTGGCAGTGAGAAAGCCATGATACACAGAGCAGTAACTGCAAATGCAGTGCAAGAAGGGGAACAAAAACATCATCCTTGCAAAAAGGATCCTGAGATGGGGTCAGGCTTTGGTTTCTGTAACTTAGATATAGTCCCACACAACTCTCCTCCCCATGGTTCTGCCTTTGGGTGTTTCTTAATGAGTATGAGCAGGAAAAGCTTTGGGTAAGTACCTCTCCCTGATGATACACAGAACACGATCAAAGTTACAGAGGAGCCACAAGTGACTAGTGCTTAGAATTGGTGTCACCTTTCCCTGGCAAAAGGGGGAGGATGCTTGCTGTCACTTGTAGAACGCAAAGCATGTTTTTATCAGCACAATGCAAGAACTCCACTCAAAGACCCACAACATATATCCCACTCTAGCCCCAGGACACAGAGTAACTCCTACAGCTTTCAATAATGGCCCCTTCATGGCAAGCACCACACACAGCCCGAGGTCTGCTTGCACGTGCTTCCCAAAAAACTCACCTGTGGCCAGGTAAATGGGGTGCTGCTGGGCAGGGCTCCATGCCTGCATCGCAGTACGGTCTATTTCCTTCAGCTTCATTTTGCTGAAAAGTAAGACCAAGAAAGGTGATGCATAAATGGTGCACGGTGAGACCGCACTGCCACGGATCCAGGAGCCGCATTAGGACGTGGCAGGAGCAGCCGAAGGGACTATTCGCCTAAAGATTTCCCACGGACCGACACCCAAGCCATCCTCTCCAGAGGACACCCGGGGGGAGGGGAGGAATAACTCTCCATTGGCAGAGTAACATTTATACGTAGAGGAAACTGACGGCTGCTGAACATAACACAGGAAAACGTGGGCAAAGCTGCAACATCTGTGAAAAACCCTCTTCTCACAGCACCAAGGCATCGAGCAGCTTTTCTACCTTAACCCACGAAACCATCCCAGCCCCGGGAAGACCATCCCCAGACCCTGCCGCCAAACACCCTCAGCAGCTCATTTCTGGCTCCTATTTCAGCCTCTTCGGGCTCATCCCGCCTCGGATCCACCCTGCCAGGCCAGCGGGACCCCCACCCTCGCCCCGTTTCCAACAGGAATCGGAGGAAAACAGCTGTAAACCAGAGGATTGCGCCGTCCCTGCCCTCACCTCGGCGTCCCCGGCGCTCACCCGTCCCCGGACCGCTCCAACGTGGCAGCCCCAGCACCGCCTCCCGGCCGCCACCGCCTTCCGGGCGCGCCCCGCGGCTTCCGGGCGGCGGCAGCGGGGCCGCGCCTTCCCGGGCACGGGGAGCGGCGGGAAGCGACGGGGGGTGGTGGGGGCTGTGGGAGGGTGGGTGTTTATGGGGATATGCAGCCGCCTCCTTCCGCGCGTGTCCACCGTGTCCCTCGGGGCGGGAGCAGCCATCGGCCCTGGGGAAA
Source organism: Nicator chloris (assembly GCA_013400495.1). NCBI lineage: Eukaryota > Metazoa > Chordata > Aves > Passeriformes > Pycnonotidae > Nicator > Nicator chloris. The sequence goes on along the minus strand of WAAE01011970.1, from coordinate 71,983 downwards.
AGGGAGACTGGTTAGGGGCGCCGGGACCGGGGGGAGCCGGGACGCAGCCCCGGCACCGCAGGAGCCGCGGTGCCGCCTGTCCTCAGCTCAAGGGCAGTAATCATGGCGTGCTCATGATGTGAACAGCAGTGAGGCTCATCACGGGACAGGAGCTACCCCAGGGCGGGGGAACAGCCTGAGGGACCTCAGCCAGCTTCCACAGCCGAGGGTCGCAGCCCCAGACCCACCTCCTCACTGCAGCCGGGGCACAGCTCTACTGCCGCCTCCCGCTGCCGCAGAGCTCCGCGGCCGCTCGGCGGGCAGACGCCGTGCACGGGGCGGGCACTGCCCGGCCCGCATGGCGCAGCTCAGCAGGCGCACAGCGGGAAAGGCAGCGGGCGTTACCGGCCCCGCTATAAATAGGGGCAGGAGGCGCGGCTCCCATTGGCGCTGAGGATCGCCCGTCCCCGCTGGCCGCGCCCGCCGCCACTCCCAGTTGGCTCGGTCCGCTCTCGGTCCCGCCGCCGCCACCGCGGTGACGCCGCCGCGCCGTCGCGCCCAATGGGGCCGNCAGGCGCGGCGGCCGTGGCGGCGCGCGCGGGGCCGCCATGACGCGCAGCTGCTCCGCGCTGGGCTGCACTGCGCGCGACACCGGGCGGAGCCGCGAGCGCGGCATCTCCTTCCACCAGTGAGTGCGCCCGCCCCGCGCCGCCCGCCCGCCGTCCCTTCATCCCGCCGTCTCCCTCTGCCGCAGGTTCCCGGTGGACGCCGCGCAGCGCCGCGAGTGGATCCGCGCCGTGAACCGCGTGGACCCCCGGAGCCGCCGGGCGTGGCGGCCCGGCCCCGGCGCCATCCTCTGCTCCCGACACTTCGCCGAAGGGGACTTCGAGCGCTACGGGCTGCGGCGGAAGCTGCGGCGGGGGGCCGTGCCTTCCCGCTTCCTCCCCTCGGTGCGGGCGGGTACCGGGCGCGCTCCCCGCTCCCCCCCTGGCGGGTTCCCCCGTCTGCCGTGACCTCCCGTTTCCTTCCCCCGCCAGGAGCCGCCGGGCGCCGGCCGCAGGAGGAGCAGGAGCCCCGGCCGAGCGCTGAAGCAGCCGCTGCCCAGTCCCCCCGCCGGGGACCACAACTACAGCCTGCAGGGACAGCGGGAGGCCGAGCCGCCCCCGGAAGCCCCGCGGCACCAGCAGCACGAGCAGCAGCCGCCGGCCGCCGGGAGGTGCGGCCCCGCGCAGCGGCGCAGGACCGTCCCGAGCATCCTCAGGGAGCTTGTGGAGAAGCGGCAACTTTCTGAGGAAATCGTGAGTTTGCTGCAGGCGCAGTTTTCAGGTACTGCTGGGGACGCTTGGCGAGGCAGAGTGCATTCCCTCGCCCTGGTTTCATGTCTTTGCTTAAGCCGTGCCAAGAAGAAGCGAGGCACAGTGGTATCATTGCTGAGCCGTACGCTTCATGCCAGACTTCAGGACTGAGTTGTTCGAGGCCACGATGTTGCTTTGTATTCTGCAGTCCATTTGTGTCATGCATCCTTCTGTTTCCAACCATTATTTGTTTCACTAAAGTTGACCTTTTGTGATTTCTTAAGCAGATTTGCCTCGAGAGTTGCACAGCTGGAGGGAGATGGCAGACTATTCACCAGAAATGAGGCAATTTGCTTGTCTTCTCCATCTCTACCATATTAAGGCCTATAATTACCTGCGGAAGATTCTTCCCCTCCCTCATCCTTACAGCCTGACAAAGCAAGTTTTTATTTATTCATTCACTGAGAATGTATTTCCAAGTACTTGTGTAGAAATAGGTGTAACAGATCTGTCCTGAAGCTGCTTTGTTACTTCCCTGCATGGTCAGTACTTTCCTTGGCTTCCATTCCCACTAGGGTGGGAGAAAAGAAACTCAGATTATGCATGAAGGAAAGCAGGGCTGCCTTCTTTGCCTTGCATTTCTCAGCCTGCTCTGCAGCTCTGGGCATAGCTGACCATGTCCTAAGTGGTAAAAAGTGCTTCCTGTTGCTTCAGCTTTTCCAGAATCACGTCTCCTAATCACATCCTCCCTTTTTTTTTCCCAGCTGGTTGTCTAATAATGAGTCTGCTGCAGGCTTCAGAAGTGACATTTTTCTCGGGCTTCAGGAAAAGGTGGAGAGAGGGGATCAGGCCTACCGCTACTGTGCCGTGCTGGTACAGGAGGTGTCCCTGCAGAAGCAGCAGGAGTGGGACCCACAGACCAAGCGGCTGACGGGCTTTGTTGACTTGGGAGCAGGCATCCTTGATGCTGATGAAGCTCCGCTGGCGTTGGCAGCGATAATCCTCATGGCGGTTGGCATCTCGAGCCCTTGGACAGCTCCCCTTGGCTATTTCTTGGTGAACAGCACATCCGGCCACTTCCTTGCTCAGCTCCTTCGTCAGGCCATCAATAAGCTGAACAACATTGGGATCGTGGTCCTGGCTGTGACATCAGGTGCCTCTGCTTGTGGTGCTGAGACTGCCAGAGCTTTGGGGATCAGGATAGATCCCAGAAGGGTTCAGTGCACTTTCCAGCATCCACCCGGTTCGGCTCACAGCATCGCATATGTCTTTGACATTTGTCATGCCCTCCTGCTGATAAGGAATGCTCTGCAGTGCTTCCAGAAGATAGAGTGGCTCGGTGACACTGTGTGGTGGCAGCATGTGGTGGAGCTGGCAGCTTTACAGGAGCAGAGGGCTTTGGAGCTGTGCAGTCCTGAGTTAGGCAGGGCTGGGAGTAAAGGGAGTTACCACCTGAAGGTCAACCCTGCTACCCTGCTGTTCAGTGAGGGTGTTGCTGAGGCACTGGAGCACCTCCAGAAGCTGGGCCTGGCCTCATTTCAGAACTGCAGCGGGACTGTCAGGTTTGTGCGTCTGATGAGCTCTCTGTGGGATGTATTTAATGGCAGAGGTCCCTATGGAAAAGGGCCTTTGCTGGCTGGAAATCACACCAACATAAGCAACCTCTTTGATGAGGCCAAGAGCTGCTTTGTCAACTTAACTGACTCTGTGGGGAGATACATTATTAAGAGCAAACGCAAACTGGGATTTCTGAGCTTCTTGCTCAATGCTGAAAGCCTCAAGTGGCTTTCCTCCAACTACACATGCCCAGAAGGGATTCCTTCCCACCACCTCCACACACATGCCTTCAGCCTGGACCCTCTGGAGCAGTTTCTCAGGGCCCTGCAGCAAGCCTGTGGCAGCAGTGGCAGCCCCACGTGCGCTGTGTTCCAGGCTGCTTACCACAAACTGCTGGCCAGCTGCAGCCTGGCACCCGGGTCACCACACAGCAGTGGCAATGCCAGCCCCTGGGGCACATCCCTGTCTCAGAGGAGAGCTCTGACTCTGGGCAGCATTTGTGCTCAGTATCACCCAGCTCCTGGGAGGACTCAGGCCCCGGAGTACCCCTACAGTGCAGGCCTGCTTTTGCCCAGCTCTGCCCTGAGCAATGCGCTGACAGATCTGTCGCTGTACACACAGAGTCTCACCTGCACTGCTGGCTGGGTGGCTGAGCAGTTGGCCTTAGACTTGCAGTGTGAAGTTTGTCTTGCCTCTCTGTTTGAGGCAGATGAAAGCAGGCTAAGACACAGGTCATTGCTCTACATAAAAAAGTTAGGTGGCGTGTGTCTGCCCTCAGCCAGTGTGCACCACATAACAAGCATTTCAGAACAAGTCCTGACCCAGTGTGGCAAAGTAGGAGGTGCCAACAAAAATACCAAGCTGTGGCATTTGTCTCTAGAACAGAAAGTCTTCCAGGAGCTTCTGGGAGAAAGCCCCCTCTTTCCCACCCTCAGAAACCATTTATTTGACAGGGAGCTGAGCATCAACAACCACTACACAGTCTTAGTAAAAGAAATAACACGGTGTTACTTAAACATAAGAACAAACTCTTCCCAACACCTGAATTTGAAATACCCTTGCAGAAGGCACAGATTAAAGAGACTGAAGGGAAAGCATTTGTTTCCATCACCACTGGGCAGCTGTCAGTCAAGCTAAACCCACACATGGTCTGAGTACTCTGTGGTTCCAAGGATGGCTGTTCTTTGAGGCTCAGTGCTGGACAGACCTAAGCAACACACATGAAGGAACACTGCTGGCAAAACTAGTGTTGATAAGCAGTGATGTTTTGGGCCACTGCAAACCCCCTAACCAGAGTTTAACTGAGCAAGCAAGGAAGTTTTACCCAATCCCCTGTCCCTTCTAGCAATCCTGCAAAGCAGCCATGTATTACATGAAACTTGAGTGGCAGGTCAGGATGAGCAATGGTTGCTCAAGGTGCCTGGGGCAATGGTAGGAGACTGCAGTGTCCCTGCAAGTGCTCTTGCCAGAAGAAAACTGATAGTTGATGGGTTGCAGCAGAAATCACATGCACTGACACTTTGATTTCACCAAAAAGATGTGCTTTATAAAAGCTGGGGGCAAGAAAACTCGCAGAGCTGCTACTTAAATAGGAAAATAAAGATGCGGAAAGAAAGTGGCACTCAAGTTGTACACAAGCTCCAATCTCCTTTCCAACATGTCTCATCAAACAGCTAAAGATGCTGGTCAAGTCTAGATCTTCTGGAGCAGTGCTGAGCCTGTGACCAGACTGTTGTGTCCAGTGGCATCCAGGAGCACAAATAGCCTCCTCCAGGGGCAGGAATACAAGGGGGTGCTGCAGCAGGGCAAGCATTTCAGTTCCCATTTCATGGCCCCATCCTCCCAGGGCTGGCCTGTGTCCTGCAGCTCAGGGCACAAGGCACCCTCCTTTCAATGTTTCCACTGATCACTTGAACCATACTTTAGATGCCACCAAGTAAGACAGGCTTCTTCAGTTAGTTCATTTCCATGGCAAGGAAGCTGCCTCCTTTGCCTGGAATAGCAAAGTTTGGCAGAACAGCTGCCAAGGGGTTTTTCTCTTTGCCATGCAGAACAGAAGTTGGATCCATAGAGATGGAAGCAACAAATTCCCACAAAACCTGCTGTTTGGTCACTTTCAAGATCCATGATGGAGCTGGGATGAAAAATGGTGATCTGCCACATCCTAAGGCAGTAACAATATTAAAGGTACCATCCTGCCTACCAGTGACTTGACAAAACTCTCCCTGGTTGGTTTGGGTTTCTCCTCCTTCCCTTAGTTTTGCTGCACTCAATCAATCCTTCAAGCTCTGCTTTGAGAGCAGCAGCACCACAGAAATTCATACAATCACTCCTGGGAGGAACAAACCAGAACTTCTGGGGTTTTTTTTCCCCAATCCAAATATCTATGCAAAAAACCATGTTGAAGCCATCGCTGTCATGAAGCCATTCTAGTTACAAGAGACTTTGCAGGAAACTATTCCCTCCCCTCTATATGTGACTTTTGGGACAACTGGCAAAAAACTGCTAAAATCCCAGTGACAGATTGGTTTCAGTTGCCTCCACCTCCAGCTCTTGAGTAGTTATGAACTGTGCCATGGATTGCTGTGCATGACAGCACACCAATAACCAAGGGATATTTATTTATCTCTTGGTAGCATTTGGTCTCTCACTGAAAATCCAAGCCAGTACTTGCATCAGAAGTGGACCTAGTGTTAACAATTTATTTTGGTATTTCAGTGACAAACCTTCTGTGTATATTTGTCAATGCAGAAGCAAAGGAGTGCAAAAAAAATAGTATTTACAGAATAGTATAAATGTTTATTTTTTGTGATTTATCTGACTGTTTTATTTGTACAATATAGAAAAGTGTATTCTTTGAATAGGTCTTGTAAATATAAATTTCATTTTCTACTTTTGGATGTAAACAGAACTATAAAATGAACCCTTGCCCCATTCTCAATTATTTTTTATGTAACTGGATGAACTTGACTGTTAATCTTGTCCAGCACTTTGATGCAAATGGCTAGGGAAGTACAAAAACCAATTAATACACTCTACACCAGGGAGAGGGGAGAGAGGGATCCAAGCTTAGTATTTGAGAAAGCTTGTTCAAAACAAAATAGAAGAACTAAGAGCATTTGATTGCACCTTCAAAGTCTTTACAAGCAAAATATTCTCCAGCAATGCCATCATACATAATTACAACTGTAATCTAAATTTCACAAGTGCTTTTGCACACTGTATATAAATACACATCACAAAAGGTGCAATTTCGAGTAAGACACTGAATATATACAAAATTAACACAGATTGAAGTCTAAACAAAAGGCATATTGCAATCTGTTTGAAAAATAACGTAAGTAGGTATTACTTTATTCACTTACACTAATTTACATTTATACAAATCTTACTGGACAGACTATATTAGGTCACTAGAAGGGAACGGAATATCCGCACTATCTACAGGTAAAGTTACTGCACTGATTTTTTAGTAAATCCAAGTCCTAATCATGAAAAAATGTGGCATTTACTTACAAGAGAGGTGGATTCCCTTTTCAGAGATTTGCACAAACACTGCTGTTTATGCTCAGGGAGATGTCCTTGGCAGACAGAGCCTTTCAGACAGTGACTGGCAGGTCACCACTGCTGCTGGCTGCCTCCCAGGCCCTTCATGCCTCCCAGGCATTTCAAGGAGGCACCAGAGAAGGGTCAAGGGCTCTTGTGCACAGGACTGGGAGGTGAAGCATCCTCCCACCCTGTTGCCTTCACACACACAGGTACGTATCTCTCCTGCTTGTGTGCCTAGCCCCTACCTCTCCCCAGCCTGGCCCTGCATTTCTCTGCATTTACAGTTTAATAGAAGGAATACAAAATCCCTTTTGGAAAAAAATGTAGCTAGTTCAGGCTGCAGTGAGACAGGTAATAACAATGCCTGTGATTAAACATGGTTAATGGATGTTCATGATAGGTAAGTAACCCACCAGGTTAATTCCGCAAATGTGTTCCACTATCAAAAATGTGATCTGAGATTGCCTGTAACAAATACTGAAAAAAATCCCCTACTTTAGTCTATACCCAGCTATAGCTGATTGCTCCCCACGTAAAAGGATCTGTGTCTGTTTTTGTAGCAATCCTGATTCTGTGCTAGTACTTTCTCTCATCACAGTTCTCACAATTATTCTAAACAACGCTAAAAGAGCCCTTATGCCAAGTAAATTGCCAACATGGAGAGAAGCAGCATCCTGAACACACATAGCCAGGCTGAACATGATCCCTACCTGCATTTGCAAGTCGATTCAGATGCAGATTGTCATCTCCCATGACTTCAGCTTCTCAGACCTAAACACTTTTCCAGGGTTACAGCTTGATCCTAGAAAACCCAATGGACTGCACAGCCCTACTTCCAGTGACGGGTTAGGCTTCTGCACACCTCTGAAAAACCAGGCTTCACCTAAACAACAGCATCAATCTGCTACACACTTAGGTAACACTACACTGGGCAGACAGTCTGGCATTGTGGTGTGGCTGCTCTTCCTCACTTGTGAGGACAGGCTACTGTCTTAGCCTTCAAGTTCCAGCTTAAGAAACACCTGAGCACTCTGCCCCATTCCTATCAAAAATTCCCCATAATGCCATTTGCCTCTATACTCCTTGGGCCCTGCTCCAGAAACATTCTCCATGACTTGCTCAGTGCTAAATCTGCAAGCAACCCCTCTGTATTATTGCCTATGTATCTCACAGTGCTCTGTGCACTAAAAGGACATGCTGTGTCAGGTCCTAAATACAAGTACTACCTTCCATTTAGATGCTTATTTCTACATATTTCCTTTCAGACTTATCTTGGATACACTGGTACCTCCATATCACAGGCCTGTCAGCCAAAGCATGACCTGGCTCTTGACATCACCTGTGTTTTCCTGTATGCGCAGTGATGCAAATCCATACACTGTAAATAATATATATTATAATAATTTATATATGCCCTTCAGACAATTATTCTCGGGGAAAGAGGAGAACACATCTAATTTTTAAGAAACCCAGGGTGAAAGCTGTACATTGGGAAGAAGAACTGACCTTTAGGCATTGTCTTACGTAGAAGAGGATTTAGCTAAGATTTAAAAGGCTCTACATCTTGTTATAAAAGAATTTCTTGTTTCAATCTTACAAGGGTCAATTTACAACAAGCACCAAATTAACAAATATTATTAAATCCTTTATGCTAAACCAAAGTGTCCCTGTGCCTTAAGTGTTCTGTTCAGTCCACTTCATTGTGGCTCATGTGCATGAGTCAGCAGTTCATGGCACAAGGGTCACCTTTGGACTTCCCTGCAGAGCTGATAACCCTCATCAGGCAGCGTCCAAACTCCTCCAGGATCATGCGCTCTGCTGCAGCTTTGGACTTGCCCGTCTTCTCCGCTTGCTCTGCCTGTGCCAGGAGGCATTCACACGTTGCATCAGCCACCTCCTTGGTGACAAATGTAAAGGGCAGCCTGAAACAAAGAAACATCCACTTAGTGTCTGCAAAAACACACAAGGCACCTAACTCCAGGGCTGGCAACTTTTCAGTCCGAGGACTGATGAGATTTCATCTGTCCCATTGCTTCCAAGAGCCTTTAGATAGTGAATAAGCCTCAGTTAACAGCCAAATGAACTGGTGGGTCGGAATCCCTACTGTTACAGGAACAAAATGTTCCATTCACCTGACTGCTCCCACCTCTACAGCTTACACAGACAAGGCTCAGAGATGACAGGGACATACCTGTCACAAAACCTGCATTAGAGACAACTCAAAGAGGGTGCAGCATTAACTTACTTCCCACCACCACTGCTGAGTGCTGGTGTTGGCCTTGTCAGCAAGTCTGAGATCTGGGAAGATAACTTGGTCTTTGCAGCAGTCTGCTGCTGGACCCTGACCTCTGCAGCATCTGCTAAATGCATCAATGTCTTTCGCTCCGGGCTTTCTTCAAAATTTTTACAGCCAATGCATTTGCATATGGAAGAACACATGATTTTTGCCTGAAAGAAACAGACAAAACATAAGAAACCTGTTGCAAGTTTGACTCCCCTTATGAGAAACCACAACAAAAAGGAGATCTTATTTTAATCTCTTACCAATTAACCACTAGAACAAACTCCCAAGTAGCAGTCTTCTCTCTAAATTCTTAACTCGAGATGTCTTCCCATAATGTATACTTGAATCAAATCATAGAATCATAGAGCAGAGAATGTAAATAAGTGGTTTCCCACTCATCCCTTTCTTCCGCAACATCCAGTTTCTAGTAGAATTTAGACAGCTGAGTTTTGAGAAAGGTCAGTCTATACTGTCTCTACATCCACAGACTGATCAGTTAGCAGATTAAGTAACAACAACTTTTGCTTTTTAATTCCATAGACACATTCTATCCCATAGCATCTGTGGGATGCTGCTTCAACTCCTCCTAGGGACTTGGTGCAGTAGATTTCTTAAGAAAATGGTGCTATTCAGTAAAGAACAAATCCAAGCCTAAGTTCAAAGTTGCTAAATTGTTTAAAATTACAGAACAGTAGTGACCAATTTTTCCATGTACATGGCTTTCTATGTGCAAACTGCTGGGAGAAGAGGTAACATTATAGGAATGAAAACTCACAGAAGAGAAAACATTATAAAACATTATACAAGGAAAAGACAAAGCAAATCAGAGGAGTCACTACACTAAAGGGAAAAAGCTACTATTTTTCAAATGAGATAATGCTTCGTACCTCATAACACTCGCAGTAGTTTTTGAGACATCCCGAGCGTTTACAGTTACACCCTTTGCTGTGCCTCCGATCTGATTCTCCTTCCTTTCCTTTCCCTATTTTGGGCTTGAAGGCTTCAGGGTTTCTGTCGAGGCAGGCCTGTCAATGCAGACCCAAAGGGTCAGTCATTGCATGCAGGGAGCAGAATTTAGAGGTGCAATAAAAGAACTTAAGCCTTGCACATGTGGGAGGGGATCAGGGCATTATACACCTACTCTGCCCCGCTCCGGAGCTTCAGAAAAAAGAAGCTGACTGACTTTGATCCCAGGGGGCAGGGGAAGAGGCCCCTCACCTTTATTGCTTTTTGCCTATCGTTTTCATGGTCCAGGTTGTTATAACAATTTGTACAGTTGCAGTTATTGCAGAATTCACCATTAGCAAAACAGTCACAATACCTGAAACAGAAGATGCAGAAGGCATTTATAAACATTGACCATTACATTGTGTAGTGCTGATCCTCTTCATTTCCTTTTCAAATCCTGCTGGGGGTGTATGGTCAGTTTTTGGAGCCTAAACCCATTGCTAAACTGGCTTTCTGTGGCTTGCCCAGCCTAGCACTACATAAATTAGATTAGGGTTGCCCTGGAGCCCACTGCAACCCTTCATCAGGTTGAACTGGGTTTTGGAGATTTTTAGCATCTTGAATGATCCTGGGGACAAACTAAATCAAAAGCTTTTACAACCTTTAATAGCTCTCTTTTCTTTTTTAAAATTCAGTGGTAGAATAATCCTGGTTTCAAAAAAAAAACCAACTGTGCCAGCATCAATGCAGAATGTAATTGAACAAATAACTTCACTGAGTTGACTTCTTAGTAGAATAGCCTATGTGGCTACCTTACACAAGCATTTGGGAAAAAATAAGTTCCCCTCCAGGCAGAAAAAAGGTTTTACTAGTGAGAAAGCACCTGTGCCAGAGTGAATTAACCATTTGCTCTGCACCAATGCAGACAACATCAGTGATTTACAAGAACAGTTTCCTAACAGCATTCTGAAGGCACAAAGTATTCCCAGTGATGCCATTACGTTCCCAGAATTTCTAAAGCACATTCAGGCACCAAAACCCAAACCGCTACACATCCAACATACATTGGGCACTGTGAGGTCAGTCATGTATGTAAAATATCTGAAAAACAGCCAAACATCTTCATGGTATGCAACAGACAAGTCTGAGACTAGGAAACACAGGGCACACCTCCCCATACAGAGGGGTGCACTACACAAAAGGACAGCCAAGCTTAAGAGTTTAAACACACTTCTTAACTTGGGTTCAGATACCATTGCATCTCTTCCCCTTTGAGTACCACACCCCTGATTTCCTCTTCATTGTCTAGGATTCAGGAAACCACAGATTAATTTCAGTATCTTCTCCCATTCCTGTCCCAAAAATATCAGTAAACTGACTTTGCCTCTCATCAGTTTCAGAGGTGAAGAAACTCTCATCAGCTCCAGATGCTTTTGTGTCAAATTCTTACAAATACATGGAATATAACAGCAAAATGTCTCATGGATAAGCAAGAGGCAGACCTATCAGTGAAGAATCGCTTGCCTATTCAATCCTTTAGTAAAATATACACAGCCCAATTTTTCTGAAGTATCTGATCCAGCATGGTATTACAGATGCACTTCACCGAAGTATAGTAAACGCCCACAAATGATACCACGAGATACCATTTCACTCATGGTACCAACAAGGCAACCAGAGTGCTGAGGGGAATTGGCTCCACAATGCAATAAGATGCATGATCCAAAATTAGACATTTTTATATGTTATGGTCCATACAGCTCACAAGAGCCGCAAAATTACACAGACTCTGCAACATCTCCACCAATATCCACCTTAAATCAGCATCTAGACATGAAATTTCTGACACACTTCAAACCATTATATTCTGATACTTGGCACACATTTGTGATGTTAACAATAAGGCTTAAAAGACAAAAACTGTACCAAGCTGTACTTACAATTTCAAACACAGAGACTTAGTACAATTGCAAGGCTTCCTAGGGCGGTTTGCAGACTCAGAAGAAATTATTCTGTGGGGGGAAAAAAAAAACATTTATATACACACAGTTTTTACCTGTTTCTTCCTATTTTAAATTCATGTAAACAGCTCATAATATAAACTTTGAAAAAATCTTTATAGTCCTTATAATCCTTTATATTTCTTTATATTCTTTATAACCTTGCATTAGATTTTTGGCTGACTGTGTTTAAGTAACTACTATAAATAGTGCCTTTCCAACCCAGAAAAAGATGGATTATTTGCTGCAAATTTGGATGCATGCCTAAAGTAAAAATTAGGCTTTAAAGCTAGAGGAAGCATAACTGAAAAACTGGAGTCAGGGAAACATTCCTCAGAATCCCTTCAAGTGCAGTGGGATCAGATCCAACCAAAATTCACACAACATGATTGTGCCTTTTGTTCTACTTGGAATTAAAAAATCCTAGAAAACAAAAAATAACCCCTCTGGAATAATGGGAAAGCAAGCCAAACCATGGTACTCAGTTTTCAGATAAATTTTATAGTAGACACAGTCTTTAACTGCTCCTAAAACTTGGATTTTGTGACACTAATCGCTTCTGATGAGATTTGTTCCATCCCTATCCAGCAATTTCTGCACGTAATACCAGGGAGATTAAATCAAACCCGTTCATTTGAATAGCTGCATCTGGATTTGGGATTAGTTTGCATCAGTTGAGGTTGCAGCAACAAAAGCACCTTCATGTTCACAATTTCCAGCAAACAGTAACACAAAAGGACTGTGCAGAACAGCTAAGCCTGCTGGATTGGCAAAGTGCAAATAATATACGTCGGCTGTTATTTTCATCCTTAAAGGAAACATGCAAAACTGAAAAAAACCCAAAGCCTCCTTTAAGGATCCATTTTGCTGTTTGCCTGAATTTTTACATGTGTTAAGCATCCAGCTTATATGTTGTCCAGAACCTCTTTGCAGCAATGTTGAGAAATAGTTGAGGCCTGTAGCTCACAGCTGTTGTTGCAAATAAAAAATGAGCAACAGGGAGATTTCAGGTCAACTTCCTCCTACACGAGTTCAGAAAATAGAAAAGGAAACAGCTTTGATGAAGAAACTGGCTTAAACAACAGAGAGATCCACACGCTTCAGTCAGCAGTAATAACAGCACTCTTGAGTGTCTTGGAGAATTCCCCAAATCAAACTCCAAGACCTCATACTTAATCAAGCAGCCTATTCTACAGGTTTTGGGATTTTTTTTCCATAACTCTTACCCGTTAAATGGCAGCCGTGCCTGGGACTGGACACTGGATGTCCCTGTGAAGCCAGTGTTGCTCGCTATGGATACATAGGATGACTGTTGTAGCTAACAAAACAAAAAGGTTAATGCCTGACATGAAAGAAATTATACATAAGAGTGTGCTAGTCTTTAAACTAGCTTTCCAGATATCGCTATAAAAATACTTTGCTTCTAAGAACACTTTTAGACACTTAGAGACCTCGGACCAACTTCCTGCCTCCATACTTAGCATAAAAATAGTATTTTAGATTATATTTTTTGTTGTCTATTACAATGTCTAGATCCATATAGATGACAGGGATAACACAGAAACGTTCAGACCACAAACAGTTCCTGCTCCTAAAAACATGTTCATTTCCCCCCTAATAGAGCAGAATCACTTCCTGCACAAGTTAGTAGCTTCCTTTATATACAAGCCACTTACTATGAAAGTAAGCAAAATGGTTTGCATTCCAACTCCTCTGCATACCTGAACACACAATTTATTTTTCACATTAAAAAAAAAAATCTCCTACGAACCTGCCAAACAACACTGCTCTGGGCTACCTTCTTTAGCATTACCTACAAGCAACTGTTTGGGACAGGTTCTGGGGACATATTGGAACATAGCAAAATAGAGACCTACTGGGGCCAGGCAAACGGGGACAGGCTGTGACTGGAACACAAACCTCAGAGGAGGGGTCCTACAGATGCTAGTTTTAAGTAAAATTTGCAGCATTAGACTGGAAGTATACAGTAATGATCTTCAAGGTCAAACTCCAAATGTGACAAAACCAAAAGGCAACCAGAAACCAGTCTGGTACCAGTAATGCCAGAGCTATCAGAGTCTTTGTTTCTACAAACTTCAGCCTTCAGCAGAACATTTCATTTACTCTCCCTTCCATCCTGAATGTTGGTCAAATCTTGGCAAAAAGCAAAAAAAAAAAAAAAGTTGGGGTGACTGGTAGCAGCTGCTTCTGACCCCTGGCAATGTGCTTAGCATTAACTAACACCATTTTATAACGAAAAAAGGCATACTCTGTGATCAAGCAGGTCATATCTATGCTCCCTTTCTCCTCATCATCAGGCCCTGAAGGTTCTGCGAACCAAGCAGACAAACCCATAGGATTTCTTCTTCCACTCACTACAGGTGTCAGAATTCCTGGGCACCGGGCCAACTACTGTGTTCCTCACTGGCCATGGAGGTCTCAGGCACCCAGATAACCAGGTGGTCATGGAACAGGGAAGTATAACAGCACACAGAGCAGTTATAAAATTGAGCTGTTCCAAGTCCTAAGTGATGGACCTGGACTGGAACTGCTGCTGGACCACTGAGCCCTGTGACTGCCAGTGGTCAGGGTCATCTCCACTGATACCTGCTTCCTCTGAGGACCGAGTGACTTGTACTCTTTCATATGATTTTCAAGTCTATGTTATGATTGTTGAAGTGATGAAGCAAACTGTGTATCAAGATCTGACCCAATATGTAGAAGGTCTAGGTGATTAGAAATTCCAAGCTGAGATCTAGGTGATTCGAGATTAAGCTGGCATTACAAATTCTGCACTATGCTACTCAAAACTGTACTACACTGATTCTGCTTATAGAAATGCTGTGCTATTACGGTAACAAAGACTCCTGTTGACAAAACAAAGCTTTAATTGCAATTGTGATTGCAATTAAAGTGCCATCATCATTCTGCCAAGGGTCCCTAAAAGAAACCTCAGTGTCAGGTGACAGTCACAGAGCAGAAACCTTTAAGAGAAAGGCAGAATGTTCCACAAGAGCAGCATTTGCTCAGCCATCTCTGGGAAAGGTCATACCTGTGTAACATACTGAGCTGGAAGGACTGCATAGCCAACATTTCCTGTGCCAGGGGCTGGTGCCAGCACAGTGCCCGGAGGGAGGTTGGTGAGGTTGGGCTGGATCTGTGGCAGTGGAGTGGCTGGCATGATAAGTCTTTGTTGGGGCTGACTAGTAGTGACTATTTGAGAAGTTGAGTTGATTGGTTTGGGCACCACCTGGAGAGAAAAGAGCTCTTTATGAAATCGGTGTTTCAGTCATTCAGAACACACTTTTATTAGCAGAGCATTTCTTTACAATGCTGGAAGGAGACTTCTTTTCTGTCCAGCCAAAACGGGTCAGGAATATTACATGACTTAAACTTAACTCACCTGTTTCACAGTCTGTGCTGGTACTATGGGAACCGACATACGCACTGGGGTTGCATTCACCACCACGGGCTTTGCTGGTGTCAAGAAACGACATCACATGAATATGTGTTAGTCACTCCAAGTCCACAGCTCAGCCCTTCAGACTTTCACACGTGCATAACACAGAGGTACTTAACACTGTAACTCATGGCATGCAACACCTGGGTCTAGACAACACCTCTGTAAACAGGTATTTGGCCCAAGAGCGTGTGCACACATTTCTCAGCAATGGCTTAAAAAGCCAGCTAGGGTGCAGACCTCCTCTGGCCACTGGATTTCCCTTACATCTTTTCCCTTTAAAATTTTTTATTCCCTCACCACTCTGGAAAGCATGGACAGAAACCAGCAAAAACATCTGGCACTTCTAAAGCAATTTACGTGGAAGGATCTTCATGTTACAGGAGTTTTGGCAATATGCTTGTGGACTGTCCCACCTTCATGCTTTTCATATAGAGGAGATGGGGGAGGCCATGAACCACCCACAAATCTGGTAAACTAGGGAAAAGCAACCTAAAATGCTCCCAGGAGTCAGGCCCAACTACACAGCAATTTGACACAAAGGAGCATTTTCACATACAAACCAGAGGTAGCAGCAGAGTATGGAATTTCTGGAAGTCTACCACAAAACCAAGTACATCTGGCAGTCTTCACAGACCTCTGTTATGTATTCATTTTAATCGTTACAGAACAAACATGAAAGAAAAACCCAACAGAGGCTTCACACAATATGCTACCACCAGCACTTACCCTGTTGCAGAGGCTGAGTATTCGTACTGGGATTTTGATTGGCAGATTGGGTTGAACTACTGGCTGTTGTGGCAGTAACGAGTCTGACATAATGGAACTTGCTTCCAGGTACCTGAATCTGCTGAACATTTGGTGCAGTTGCCAAGGGAATAATTGTCTTAAATTGAGATGTACCCACTCCTCCCACAGTAATGGTCTGCACTGCTGATTTCACAGCCTGTTAAGCCAACACAGACAGCATGAAGTTACTTGAACAAAGGCAGAAAGAACATCAGCATGTTTATTTCTCCATTTGTTAGTGAGCAACTCTAGCATACATTCATACCCTTGAGAGGGAAGACAGTTACCCCCCTTTCTGCTTTCAAAAGTAGAACAGGTGCAAAGGGATTAAATGCCTCTCAACCACTCAGAGTAAACTCAGTTCCATTTTCAATGCTCTACACCCAACACCAAAGTAGTATTGAGTAGGGTGACTCAGTCCTCTTCACAAGATACAACATCTGCCAAAACTATTTCAGGTGACTACAGAGAACATAGCTCGGTTTGTTTTCCACAATCAAACAACCAAACACAGAAATATTTCTACTATTAAAAGCACATGGTAATAACTTGCGGAACAGTTTGTGCTGGACTGCATCATAATTTATCTGTATGTGTACAGGTATGTCCTGTTAAGATTGTGATTAATCCACAGAAATCACTGTGCAACCCTTGAGAGGAAAAGGGAACAGAATCCATAAACTGATGGACATCAGAAAGAATACAAGCTGAGAAATGAAAGAAGCAAGAACAATGAGGAGTAGCAAAACAAACTCATTAAGAAAAAAGGCAAAATGCTGAAAGAAAGGGAGCTCAACAGATCTGTGCTGCCTTACAGCTGGAGTACCAGTATACCTGGAATTTGCAAAAGTTCATCTTTCCAACTGTCTTGGTTTTCAAACTACAAACTAATAACAACAAAGTTTATTTAATTTATACACATTCGTAAGTCTACTAGTTTGATAACAGCCTACTTCCCAGACTTGTTCAACCTCAAATCTTGATTTCTTCCTTTTTCTCCTTCCATTTAACTTTTTTTAGAGCTCAGCTTTATATTCTCAGTATCTTTTACTACTGGTATTAAGCCTATTGTCCTTGACACCAAGTTTAAGTATCACATTTGGTTGACAGCATGATGTGAATTCTTATGAGAATATTTTCCCAGCTGCCCAGCTTTCACCAACTACACAAATGAAATCTCAATTTGCTCACATTTTACTAGAAAAACTACCCTGGTCTTCTTTTAGAAGACCAGGGTAGTTTTTCTAGTAAAATGTGTGTAAATTGTTTTCTTGGGATTTTTCTTTTTCTTAAGACACTGAAACCTTAACAAGCCAGAACATCGAAATAAGCAAGCACAGTCACAGACATTATCAAAGGGAAACCAGTTCTCTCTAGCACACAAATGAGCGGCTGCTATCCAAGGACAACTGGGAAAATTGTAAAATTCAAGGGACAGTTCTTCTAAAGGCATGTTCTTGAGCCCAGTGAAGACAGGTGAAGCCCTTGTGTTGTGTCAGACAGCTTTGCATCAGAACTCCTACAGACATCTTCATTTTCTCACTTAGAGTGCTTGCATTAGAGACTTAACCTTTTAACAACTATTTCAAAAGACAGTTTTCCCTGGGGAAAAAAAGACTTCCAATCTCTATGGTGTCCATATTCCCTTATCAGCATTCCAATTATCTCCTGTATCAGTAAGATAAGACTGGGAAAATCCATCTGAGTGTCTCGTCCCGTGCTGTACGTGCATGTCCACTTCCAGCTATATCCATACTCTGGATATATTTACATCCATACACATCCCTTCATGTTTACTACAAGAGTACAGATATTATGATAGAAAAAGATTTACCTAAGATCACAAAAGAGGAAAACAGCAAGAACTGTCATTTGTAAGAAAGGTCAGTTCTGTCTTGTGATTAATTAATGCTATTAATGCTATTATGGAAAACCTTGTTTTTCTAGAAATGAGACACAGAAAATAAATTCTGGTTCTGTAGGTTTCAGCCCAGATCTCTACAGCAGGAATATGAACTCCACTGCTGCAAACCTCAGAAAGACCTGGAAAGCTGCCCTAGGCAGTGGCATAGAAACATTGGCAGAAGAGAGAGAACCGCCCAAAGAACTCCTCGTGTCACAGAGTTCTTCAGGCGACTTGGGAGATTCAGTACACAGAAACAAGAATTTGCACCAAGTGGGGCTTTCCAGGTTGGAAAGCTGCTTTCTAATAGCATGCCCTTCTATGGGCCTGCAATGGTTTGCACCTCTCAACTGACCAAGTACACGCTCCTTGGGCAATACTTTTGCCAAGTCCTAAGCAAACACCATTCCAAAACCACCATTCGATGGACCGCTGCCAACCTGTGGTCCAACACTCCAGTTTCCAGCAAGCAATGACACAGACACACCAGAAGACAAAGGAAAGTCAGTCTGTACCTGGGTGGTTGTGTGGTTGACTATAGCCTTCCCAGGGGAGGAGGGTGCTGACTGCTGCACTGTGAGGATCTGCTGTCCTAACGCTACATTCAGTGGGACGCCCACCGTCTTCTGGGGGGAGTTGGGAGGCTGAGAGGCCACTGACACCACTGTTAGCTGCTTGGCAAAACAAAAAGCAGTTTAAACCTCTGTGCAGGATACAGGACCCTGTATATATACATTCCCCTCCTCAGGACTGTACAGCTCTCCACCAGAACAGAGCTCTTTCTGTGAACAAGGGTGCTGCATTTAACTGCAACTCACTCAAGTCCAGCTATAACAACAGCAAACAGAGTCCTTAGGAACTTGAAGGCACCACTGGTTCCCAGCACTAAAAGGCTCCTGCAGAAACCTAGCACAGCATCTGGGTGGGAGTGAGAGGATGTCTTTTCATTTGTATTGTCAGGGGTTTTTTAAGGAAATCATCCCAATGAAGCCTGAGCATTGTCAAGAGGGATCTTCTAAATGAAAGTGTTATAACTGGTACAATGACTATTTCATCATAAATAGGAATTTTAAAGAAAAGCTGTTCAAAAGAAAAGAAAATCTCACCTCAACTACTGGTTCAGTCAAAGTATAAGAACATCAGTACTTTCAAATCTACACTGCAGTTTCCCACAGAGATCCAGTCTTCTGACCACACTTCTGCAGAGTGCAGTGTTTGAACACTCTGTATAACCACACCCCTTCCAAGACTGGTCTTCTACTTTTTGTTTTAAACTTCCTTATGTTTTAAGAAAAATCAGATACTTAGAATTACTTATCTACAGTAAATTCAAGATGTAACCCTAAAGAGTCTTTTCACACTCAGTCCTAGTTTAAAAAGTAACTTTAGAATAAAAATTAACTTCTTCTTTATGTTGCTTCTCTTACTAATAATTGTCAAACACTTTCAGTTAAAAATCTTTTACTCCATCTGTCTAAAGCACAGCCAAACTGATAGAATTCTCTATTCTTACTTGGCTCTTTATACACTATATTTAGTTTGCCTGCACTGTGCATCTTGTCCCCCTACCTCCCATTCTCCAGCAATATTCCTCTTCTCAAGAAAATTACCAAATCTAAAACACAAGTGTCACCTTGACCTGTGCCAATCTCCATCTCTGTGTTTGTCAAGGACCACTGCAAATCTCATTTACTTCAGAAGTGATCAGGGAAGACTAAATTGCCTGTGCAGCAGCAGGCAATGGTGAAGAAGTGTGGACCTATTAATATTATTGAGGTCTCCTCTTAAACAGCCTGATGATGTTTTATGAAGGCATTAAAAATAGTTTGAGTGCTTGGCTAAGAGGGAACAGCTGCTCTCAAAATCGATGCTTAGGGAATGGCAAGAAACATCAGGAATGGGAAACTATGCAGTAATGCATATCTACTTAAAACCATAGTAAGGGAGTCAGTTGACAAAAAACTAAATTAGGGCATTACCACAGAGCATTGTGATGCAAAATGGAGACTCTCGAGATATTTTTATGGACTCTGGAGATATATTTATTATCTCTGGAGAGACAATAAACAGCTTGTAGCAAAAACACAGAGAGCTCCATTCAGACCACTGTGCAGGAGAGATAGAAGGCTGCAGCCAGAACAGGTCCTTACCTTATTGGGGGATTTGAGTGGTGAGATAGCTATTTTATTCGGTGTCTGTTGTGTTGTTGTACTCAAAGATGATCCAATGACTCCGCTCTCAGAGATCGTTATTGTCTTTGGTGGTGTCCCTGGAGCAGACTGTGAAAAAACCCTACCTATAAACAATGAAGATATCATCAGCTCCAGTTATCCCTGGTCACAGTAACTTTTAAAGCAAAGTTTTCCCTGCCATTTGTGCAATTTATCCCTACTTCTAAGAGTGTACCACCTGACAGGAAGGACACTGGCATTCTTTAAGTCAGATTTAGCAACAAAGAAGAAAATAACTGCTATTATTACAAATAAAAAGACAGTTTGCTCGGGCTTAAAAAAAGAGCCAAAATGCACACTCAGCTTTCTGTGCCATTCAGCTGATAATTCTTGACAGCCAGGACAGCATTCTGAGGAGCAGAGCCCTCCAATATACCTGCACCACACGCAAACACCCAGCCAGCTGGCAGTTTCCTGGGAAAGCCCTGGGCTGCTGCCAACATACAGAGAAACTGAGCATCTGTGGGGGACTACTTCCTTTGAAACCTCAGCCATCAAAAACGAGCTGTGTTACAGTCACCAAGAAAAAGGTGTTTGGTCTGTCTACAATCAGCTCTGAGGTTTTGGGGTTTTTTCTTTTCTCTGTTGATGGTTGCTTCTTTTACTGCCTAACAGTTTTTAGTCACACTACCACCCATGTTTTCATGTGCATGTCATATATTCTCTCTCTTTTTATAATGCCAAAGAAGATTAAACATCAAAAACAGCAGCTCCAAATCATGACATCAGTTTCAGGAATATTGCAAACTCCCAGAATGGAAAACAGATTTTTTTTTCCATACTTTCTAAGTTTCTTTCCAAAGAGGGCTTGACCACTGAGCTTTCCTCTGCTCCACTTTGGTTCAGACTCATTTCTGTCATAGCTTCTGTCACCCATTCTCTTGTACTACATTTATAAAAATAAGAAACAAACAAACAAATACCAGCATAACTTTTCCATCCAAAATCAACTAGTGGCATAACAATTAAAGTCAACTGGAACTAACAAGAAAGCACTACCCTCATGGAAAGCTGATTTCCTCTGAGGTCTATGTGCTCTAAAATAACCACTTTTGTGCAGTCTAACAGCACAGATAATTGCCAGCAGCTGCTGAAGCCACATGCAACCTGAAGAAGTCAGTCTGTGGGGAATTTCACCATCTAGAGGTTTCAGTCCTTTGAGTTATTTTCTTGCTGACAGCTTTCCCCTTCTCACTAAATCTCCTCTGTACTCTTGGCATCAGCTTCCTAAACAGAATCTGGTTGCTTTTATTGACAAGTCTTTCAAGATTACAACTTTCATCTCATCTTGCAGGAATTTCCAGGCAATCAAAAACATTTATCAGATTCACAAAAACACGTATCCAAAATCAAAATACAAACCACAAACATTGCACCTTCCCTAAAGCAATGCCAGCCTCTAAAAGCTGGCAAGCTGTGCTGGCTGTTTGGAATGGTGAGGGAAAAACCAGTATTTAAAGATTTTCCTCTCAATTAGTGAAGCAACTTTACCTCCCAGTGATGCTTCTCTCACAGGCTCAGGCACAGGTGATTTTTCAATACTGATTTAAAAACTGTAAGTAATTTCTAATGGGTTTGGGTTGGGGGTTTTGTTTGTTTGGATTGTTTTTAAACACACAAACAATTCAAGTATTTACAAGCATAACAATCTTCTTAAAGGTCTGTATATTTGGTAAGGCGACAAACTGGGGAGTGGGATGGGGAATTCCTCTTTTATATGAAACACATCAGGCTGCAGGCAGCCTGACAACTCAAGAAAAAGATTAAGTTCCAGCTATGGGCCATTCACTGGCATCTATCAGTGTTTTGAATACTGGAGACAGTTGCATCCTTTTTAAAACCAGCTCAAGTCCCAGTGCTGTAAAGACTTAACAAATTTGTTTAATTATGTGGAGAAGACTTTTAGGCCTACTTAGGCTGATCAATCTGCAACCAGCTGAAGACATCCTTCAAAGCTCTAAAGACAACTCCAGCTTCCTATGTTTGTCTTTTTCAGAAAAATTAGATGTCTAAGATGTTCAGCAATGTTTAGCAACAGATAAACTGCCATTATAAACAAGATATTATGCTGTGGTTTTTCTTTAATTTTGTTGGTGGTTTTGCTGTTGTTCTGTGGTTGGTTGGGCTTTTTATTTTCTTAATAAGGATATACAGAGTTCTTTTCCAAGGAGAAAGACCATTTGTTATTTGCCTTTCTTAGACACTTCTGCGATGGTTATTTTTAGAGGGGGTGAGCAACTTAACAAAAACAACACAGTTTTATTCACTTTCTTAATTCAAACAATTTTTTTCTGTTACTTGCATGTATTACATTTAAGTCCAACTATAAGCAGATTAAAGTAATACAAAAGCATGTGTCTCCCTTTCCCCCGGTGTATTTATAGAATATTTCTACAAATACTTTCTGTTCATCAAGTAATCTTTTCTGTAGCTCTGGGGTATTTTTTTTCTCCTCCCTAAAATCCGTGAAGTAAAAGTACCTTGCAGTAAAAGTAGCTCTGCAATTACCAAGATTATTCTAAGTGAGCTAAGTATAAAGGTACCAACAACTGCATTTATCTGATTCTACCCAAAAAGTTTTCTGATTTTTTTTTTTTTTCAATTGCTTGAGGTACTTTGACAGAAACTACTGTTAAATTGTTGAGACAGAAGAATTTCTACAATTACCATTTCTTTGAAAAAGCCTTTAAAAAATGGTAAAGCAAAACAAGTCAAAGTAGTACAACCTGCAATGACTGGTGACACTTGAGTGGTCTGCCCTGTAACAGCTTTGCTATTGATTGGTTTTGCAAAGATCAGCTTGGTGATCACCGGGCCAGAAGTTGGGGTTCGAGTCTTCTTCGCAATCTAAAAGATGGAGGAAAAAAGATCTAAAGTAACTTGAGCATTTTGGATCTAAATTATTGTATTGTTAAGTACATTGAAAAATAGAAAGGGCAATACTTGCACACATAATTAGAAGAATAACTGCATATCTTGCATTTCATCTCCATTTCTCCTTATGGAAAGAATTAGGAGATTATCCTTGACACTTCAGAATGCCAGCTACCAGAGTAGGATAGCCAAATCCCTCTCAGCTTCTTCAGAAGATAGCTCTCTGTGCAAACATCTCATCTTCAAGATGCTGAAATTATTTCCTACATGTGGTTGGTCTACATAAAAATGTTAAAATTAAATGCACAACTCTCAGTATTTGAAGCTTTAAATGAAGTCACTTTTTCAGCCAACCAGGACAAAACTTGTTCCCCGGTGATTTAAATATGACCACTACTGCTCTGAAACATCTCTTGACCATTTTGACATAGCAGCACACTTGTTTTACAAACAGGGAAAATGCCTTCTACAACAGTTCCCCAAAAGTACATGGATCATCAGTGCCTGAAAGTTTTGACTACTCACTAGCCAAGAACAAATCAGTTGGCTACCTCCAGGTACAAGGGGATCTATTCTCATATTGTAATTCAATCTGCTGAAACACAGCTGGACCAGGAACATGTACAGCAATTCAATGACAGATCACTTCAGCTTGAAATCTTCGTAAGCAGGAGTATACAGTCTTAAAAGTTTTAAAGAAGACTTCTCCCCCTTTTCCACACTGAGAGAAGTTAACTACCAGATGCATTTATTTCAACAGGTTTTATACACTGGCACCTAGCTAGTGAATAGTTCAATTTAGAGGTTGACTTTTTCCAAAGACTTTTAACCTGCTGACTGCAGAGGCTGCCTGGGGATGTGAGCTTAGTCTATGTGAGCTCACAGGAAGGTGTTACTGAAGCCCTTACACCTGCCCACCCCACAGGTCAGGCACATCCTGCCACACACCCTCGGGCACATCCTGTGGGCACCAGTCATCAACTCCAGCAATATCAGAGAGGCACAACATTCACATCCACGTGGGGAGCCACCTCTCAAGGGCAGAGTCACCTTTATTACTCAAGCAGCTAAATCGGCAATCTGCCTGACATGCAAAGATACAGAGCTGACAGCTACTTTCGACAACCTGAGAAAGTTACAAATGCTCAAATGAAGCAATTGAGTAGGCTGGAAGTTACGGTTTCCTACACAAAACCCTATCTATAGAATTTGTTGCCTGAAAACACCTTTTTTACAACCACATAAGGCAAAAACATTCGAAGTATTCAGCGGCACATAACAAATTCCTCAGCTGCTCCACAGAAAACACATGTGAGGCTGCCCCAGCTCCCAGCAGCACAGTCATGGCACAGCCAGGGACGCTGGAGCTCCCCTCTGCTATGGCACTGGAGCCCTCCAGGCTGCTGTGGAAAGCCAAGAGCACCTCTGTGTGCTCGAGCTACACCCAGCCAGGGAAGCCAGCAAGGAGCAGCTCTGACAGCAGGCACTACCAGAGAATGGATTCCTCATTTAAAGGAAGCCACGTGCTGCTCCACAGTTACACTACAAGTGCTCCTCAGAGGAAAGCTCCATCTCAGAACAAATATGCTGCTCCTCAGGCACAGTAGGTGCTTTATTGGTGATAGACAATTGTCAAGGCTTTAAAATGAAACAGGATAAATAAATCTGTTGTTTTTGGAGATATATTAACTAAAACTTTGAAACATACGTTGTTTGAAGAAGGAAGCTTCATTCACAGCCCTGGTCACAAATTTAACTCAAAGCCACTTTTAATTTCAAGGATTCAATTACCTTAGCATATATACAGCTCAGAGACGAGCAGGCATTTTATTTGTAGGTGTTTTTTTTCAGCTTGGACTCACTTTAATTACTGATCAATTCTACACATTTCATCTGCTTAATTTGAGAATTCTGTTTTGCTTAAATTAATCTTACCTTGCCATAACGTATTATTGCAACTCAACTGATACCGCTTTTTCTCTGAAGTGAGAGCAAAGTCTGGCTTAGAACATGATGAACATCGAGCAGGAACAGCCAGCTCTAGATAACACTAGTTGTTTCCCAGTAACAGTCAATAAATGTGCTTAAATGACTTACATGAATGTGTATAAAATACTACCCAGCATTAACATGAAGTACTTCAGAAAAAAACTTAAAAATCCTAAAAGAACAGGTCAACACAAGTAGCCTTGCTTCCCTCATATTCGACTTTCAGTATCCTCCTCAAATAAATTTCCCCCTGCTTTTTAGGTGAACTGTTTGTCTAGAAAGAGGGAGGTCTAATAAACAAGTGAATCCCCTCAAGGCTTAGGAAACAGCAAGACAAATGCGGTTGGTTATAAATGAGGAACAGCATTCCTGCCCCTACCTGCTATCAAGCAAGCCTTTCTGAGATTTATGGCACTGGATAACCCCAGCCACCAGGGAGAAGCTTCCTGGAATCACTGGGAAACTCACTGCCCATTTCAGTAAAGACTGGAGAAACCAGAGGAAATAATCAAGATGCCCCTTTGATACTTCAGAAAGAGCAAGTTCTTTGGAGCACTCTGCCATTGCCCGTACTGATCACAAGGAGCTTAACATTATCCCCCTGCCTATGTAATCTAAGCATGCCCTCTGCAAGCTACTTTGAGTTAGACTGCAAATATATTCCCTGGAACAACAAGGTCTTCTGTAAGAATGTTATTATATTTCAGAGCGTATTATATTTAGGAGCGCACACCAACCTTCTTTCCCCTAAAGAAGTCAGGAGATTTACTTGCAGGCAACTTGACTTCAAGAGTCAAGTTATGTCTTCCTAAACACTCTCCACTAAAGATGAACTAGCAAGTTCATACAGCTGGACTTTGTTTTCAGACTCTGTTCTATTCATACACAGGCACACATTTACTGCTGGATATCCACAGTCAGCAACCACAAAGGAACTGATACACTATAAATCCACTCCCTAGATGACCTCTTGGGAGCCTGTCCATGTACCCACTATTTAATTTATATTTGGCATAGTATGAAAAAATCAGAGACTCTAGAAATAAAAAACAACACCTTAACTTCAGAGATGAAGAAATTGAGCTAGGAATGGGAGTTTGAGGTTACAGAGTGCACAAGATCGCTTTTCAATTATGAAATAATACCACAACGATGGCTTAGCAGCTGCCTTGCCATGGTAGCAACAATGCTATGGACACTGTTAAAACCAGAGCCAGTTACCACACAAAACAAGCACAAGTCAGACTTAATGGCAGCCATGGTGATGTGTCTGGACACCTGGTTCAGTCATGTGCAAGGCCAAACTCCTGCTTAATGAACCTGGACTAAAGTAGTAGAGAAGCAGGCACACCACCACTTGTAAGGCTGTAGGCAGGCAGGAGCCACAGGCTGAAAGCAGATGTACCTGCCCAGCAGTTTTTTCCCACACATTCACGGAGCTAGTTTCAACTAAATCAGGACAAGCTGCTAAGGATAGTAATTAACGTCTGGATATACATGAGGCCAAAGGCCTTGCCACACTTAACACCTCACAGTCTCATACATCTAGAACTGCAAGCAGAGAAGGACTCAAATTCCAGGAAACATTTTGCTGAACTCTACCAATTATGCCTCAGGCGCTGAAACTTCAACTATCATTATTAGATTACAAGATTAGATTAGATGTCAAGGCAATTGAGTTTCTCTAATGATATGGAAAGCCCCTATGATTGTGACCACAAGAACTGATAAGAGCTCTTTGTCATCTAATCTGTACCAGTTCACTTTTCAGCACCAAGTCAAAGTCTTGTGCTGCCCTCCGTCTGAAATACCTGGTTCCCAAAGCCACAAGAGATAAGTTACACAAGACCCACGGGGAGTCAGGGAGGCATTCACAGCCGCCTTTTCCACTCACTCAAAGCTTAAGGGGCTCATTCAGGGTGATGGGGTAAATGAATCACTTCATTTTCTAAGACAGGGACTCAAGGTGTGGGTTACCTCCCCTGTCATTCAGGCTAGAGTAGAGCGAGAATCTCTCACCCAGACTCATATATCACTCTCATACTTTGGAAATTTTCTACACGGAAAAGCACTGTCTGCGAAGTGCTAACACAATCATTTCCCCTGCAATATCGGGTGCTAACCACGTCTTCTTGTTTTTCATTTCAACTTCCTCCTCTCCTTGTAGGAAAAAAGGAATGTCAAGTGTTAACAGTTCAATCTGTTTTACAAAGGGAACCAATGGCTTAACAAAAAGAAACCACAACAAAACAAATTTACCCAAACTGCAATTAACTAGATTTAAAAAGAGATGTAAGTCCATTAGTAAGAGCTTCTGCTAAGGAACGTGTAGAATTCCCAATGGCAAATCACAGAGGTCCATGGACAAGTCGCTGATTTCAGTCACTACCAGCACAAATTATCTCATGCAAGGAAATCCACATCACAGCTAAGCCCTTCTCCTTGGTTTCCTTTATCTGTCACTTGGCAGTGAATAATGAAGCCAAGTAACAGGAACTGATCCACTCTTAAATGTTCCTATGATGACTAAAGAGCAGAGACTTTCTTGAAAACTATAGTGACAATCATTTATGTTTCAAATGGCCATTATTAAATATGTTTCCGGGTAGGGTGTAGCAACAAAAAAGAAGACAGTAGAAGTTGGTGCAGGAATCATCGGCAATTTTAAAGAAAATATTCAGAATTGATGTTATTCACCTGCCATGAAATACTAATCAAGGAACATTTGGCTAATAAAATTCTTTAAGCTTTGTCATTTTTATGTGCAGCTGATTATTTTTAATAGTGTACTTAAGAGTTTAACTTCTCATTTCATTTAAACAGTAAAACAAATGTTTTTCCACCATAACCTGCAATGAGTTCTACTTGTCCTTCACTTTAAGAGATCTTATTTCTGTCTCACTGCCAATAGAACAAAGTCACTCACATTTAGTTCTACCACATAGCAGATGAGAATCAGACCCTTTG
Organism: Nicator chloris; assembly: GCA_013400495.1. Lineage (NCBI taxonomy): Eukaryota > Metazoa > Chordata > Aves > Passeriformes > Pycnonotidae > Nicator > Nicator chloris. The sequence goes on along the minus strand of WAAE01011970.1, from coordinate 44,158 downwards.
GGTCATAACCCAAGTCTTTTCAACACATTTTCAGATTCTCTGTGGTTTCAAATATCTCAAGATCCATGCCAGAGATTGGGAACAAAACCTTGAATGTTCAGCTTACGACAGTGTCTAGTCCGTCATAGTCTATTAACGGGCTTAACTAGATTTGAGGCAGACAAGATACACCCTTCTGTTCTTTTTCAGATGCTGTTTTTTCAGAAAGTTTGTTTAAACAAACTGAAAGTAATAGGGAGAAGCTACTTTTTCATAAAGGAGTGCATACTTTGAATAAAGAACAACAGGTATATAGAGTTGAATTCAGTCTTCCCAAAAGTATGTAGAATATTTTTATAAAATGAAAATAGTGAGAAAATTATCTTCAATTTACTGAATAGTTCACTTTCTCTGAGGCAAACCCTAAGTTTCTAGACAGTAGCTAGAGGCAAACAGCATAAAATGGCAAACGCATCCACAGATGAAAGCATGGGCTAAGAGCAGCATTGTATTTTTTAATACAAAGAATAAATGCAAAGGCTGAAAGCAACAGTGTGTCAATCAGTGCAGGAAACAGACAACAATTGCAGCAGCAGAACTGGTTTTAAAATGTTTCATCAGCATAACTCATTTTACCTGTACTGTTTTTACTTGCTGGGACTGCAAGACAGAGGGCTGGGCCGCAGTGTTTATCAGCTGACTTCCCTGCGTCAAAGCTGAGACACCCACAACAGGTTTCACTTCCGACCGACCTCCAATGACAACTTTGATTGGCTGGCCTTGTACCTTGGAGTCTCCACCCTGGGCTTGGGACACGGCCTTCTGCGACTGTGGGAGCTGGCTGTGGGGTAATGCTAAAACAATAGGCTGGCCAGACTTGCCCAAAGTTGTTACAATCAGCTTTTGCCCTTCCGGTTTAATACTCTGACTGCCTATTTTAATATCAGTGGCCTTGTTCAGAATAATCTGATTAGCTGAGATAGTGACAGGGGTCTGAGCACCAAGTTTATGGAGGCCACCTGGAAAGGCAGGCTTTACAGCTGCATTCACATCAGGGCTTGGGGCTGTGGTGGTCAGTGCTGCATCTCCTGAGTGGCTGCTGGGTGCAGGAACCGATTCCGTGGTGACTGTGGCTGTAGACGTGGCTGAGGAGTCGTTGGTGGAGCTTATGTTCACTATTTCTTCCAGTTCCGTTTCCATGGGAATAGATTCTCCCATCGGCGAAGACACGATAACGGCCTCGATGCTGTCATCTTCCACCAGGGTTATGCCGGTGTCCATGATTTCCTCGGGGAGCAAGCTGTTGACTTCTGCTGAAACCACCTCCATTTTTGTAGCTGTGGCAGTGATGGCTGGAGCAGGTACTGCAATATTTTAAAAAGTTATTGGCTTCCAGAAAACACATATTTTCAAAGCTTTATGAATAATATTACCAAAGAAGAAAATATAGTAGAATGTTTTCAGACTGAAAGTATTCTGCATGCACAGGAGGGATATCACAGGGAAAAAAACCTGTTATCAAAATGTAACACACTAAGCTGAATTTACTCTCAGTAACAACTTACATCAAATCTTTACCCTATCATTCACTGAAGTCAAATGAAGGCATTACCAGTCCACTTTTCACAACACAGTACACAAAGAAGCAGTGTTTCTCCCCCCAGAAGATATGGGCACAGACATTTATACTCACTGAAATATAAAGCAAGAGTTAAACAGCTTTAAAAAAATCTAATAGATGATGATGTCTTCTCATACATGTCAACATTGTTTAGCAGGTTATCTTACTCAAGAGACTTGTTATCCATACCAGATGTAACATTCTTGTCAAATTTTCATTTTGGAAATCTCAGAAAAACAAATGACTGTTTAGTGATGGACTTGAAGAACCCCAAAAGCTCAATCACCTACCACAGGATCAAGCCAAAGTCCTGCCACTCACAAGATGAAGAGATAATCCCTTGATGCTGGCTATGAAAAGAAGAGCTCAGTATTTTTTTTACGTCAACACTCACCGGAAAATATAACACACAAATTCATTATTAACTTGAAAGGTGTCCTAAACACAAATAACACACCGTAGGGAAAAAAAAAAAGGAATTTTGTTAAGAGTACCCAAATTATATATTAAACAAACCCCTGCAGTGACATTGAAAGCCAGAGTCACTTCCACTTGAGAAACCTTACAGACATTGCTGGAAATGGTCACATTGTACCATTCCCCTAAAGCTGTATCACCGTCAAGAGTCTGCAAACAGATCAGCTTAATAAGGCATTTTCCGCACTTGCTGACCCCATGAGCACACTTGGGCACCGGATGGGTGAGCACACCACGTGGGTCTGCCTACATGCTCCTGAGTAGTAATTATAAGCTCAAGGGGACAAAATCCTTGCAAATTCTGTTTCCTACTTGCTAGGGAAAGCAGACATGAGTTTTAATACTAATTCATGTGCCAGTAAAAACACTGACCAAATGCCGAGGTGACATTGTTTCCTCTGAAGTCATTGTGGGCCCATTTTGTACAGCAGCTAACTACAGAACAGCTGCATTTCACCCACGAGGTGGAAGGATTGGGGAAAAAAGCCCTGCTAGAATTACAGTTTCCATGCCAAGCTCCAGAGGCTATGCTGGAGCAGTCCTGGCTTCCCTGACTGCCAAGGGTGCCACTCTGACCTCCCTCACCTCAAGACTGCCAGCCAGATCAAACTGCCCTGACACTCAAGAAGCCTGAGCTCTGAAAGAACTCCACTCACAGTCAAACTCATAGCTCACTTATTGGCAGGCATTTAAAGATGCAAAGTTATCTGATGTCACTGCCAGAAATATCTCCTTTGGAAAGCATTTCTCCCACAGTAATGCCTGCACAGTGATGCCAGCCCTGGTAAGCAGCCCTAGACAAAACAGCCAACTCCTAGGGACACATTAGTAATAGTATCACATTGCTGCCTTAAAGTCAAATAGGTTAACTGCATAGATGATTACTCAAAAATAGAAATAGTAAAAGTAGACTGTTTTTGAAGACAGCATATGTTAAGGCTACTAAGTTGTCTTCTGAGCTGTGTCACTTGACTGTCACCTGAGCAACTTGCAAAGGCTTGCGGCTCAGATAGTACAACTTCAAACTACTTCAGACACAAAAAAACTAAACCTCAAACCAAACCATCATCCTGTTCTATATGGATATGCACATAGGGCTTGGATCCAGAAATTAGACTCCTAGTGTCAAGCACAATCCATGTAATGATTGGCCTCCAAGTTTGAAAAGGAAAGAATAATCTAAATCAGACAGTGGGAAAACCACCTCTCTCTGTAATTAGAAACAGTTTTAAATAACTTGCTTTTGGTTTGCATTTGTACATGTTTTTCCCCAGAGGAAAGGCCATTCTTATTATCTTTTAACAGTATGACCATAAAATACTTAAACATATCTAAGTAGTTTTATAGTTCATCAGTTACTTGCATTCTTTATCCTTGCCACTTGGTTATGTTACAAAGCAGCAAGTGGTTATTAAATACCTATACCTAGTTGAAAGTATATTTATATTAAAGTACATGGACCTAGGCTTTTAAACAGCACTTTGAGTCCAAACTGACTACCGCAAGTCTGAATGTAGAAGAAATACATCACATCAAGTCTGGAATCAGAAACCAAGAAGTGAAAAAGAAAGAAACATTACTCATAGTTACTGGATTTATATCTTTTGGCAATCACATTGGAAGATTTTGCAGTTATCAGGTCATTTTGAACTTCGTTTCCATTAATGTATTCAGCTAATGTGCTCAACGACAGCAAAAAAGAACCATAACACAGCCCACTTGTTCAATTTTTTCACTGCATATTGGACATGACTGAAATAGATACATGAAAGGCAACAATGAAAATCTCACCCTGGCTATCCCAGAGGCTGCTGTCAAAGGCAAATTCAACATCCCTGCAGATTTTTTCTTCTTGGTATCTAGCCAGGATTTCTCAACAGTTCAGCTGTTTATTTTTTACTAATGCTTTTACACAGTTTCCATTTTTCCAGCTCCTCTACTAAAGCGATTACCAACAGTAAAAGCATGCCAACCTCTTTTAATATCCTAACAGCCTTGAGATCATCAAGGAAGAGAATAGTTTTAACTATTTAAACCTTTGAAAGTTTCCTTCACTTCAGTAGTTGTGCTTTGAGTACTCAATAATGCACAAGTTCTAGCTACTACCCCTTGAAAAGATGCATCACTAAGTGTTTACTCAAAACATGAAGGAAAAAAACCAATCTAGACCAAGCGTTTAAGCGTCAGACTGCAAAACTCAACTAATATCCTTGGTTCAGATTACTAAACAGATAATTGTACCCTAAAAAATAATGGCTATGCAATTAAATAAAAGTTCACAAAAAAATTCACATAATGAAGATTTGGAAACATAGCTAGCTCAGGATACCCAACCAGCGAAACACATTAAAAATAGTTAGGGACTAAAGCATATTGTCAGCAAAGCCTTGGACTAACAATTTTGAAAAGTGCTAGGTACAGTAAGGAGGAGGAGGAGAGGAACAAACTGTCAGCTTGAACAAATCACCTGTGATCATCTTATTCATAAAACAGATGCCTATTCTTGATATTCACAAAGAAATATATATACATGATGGTGTAAAGGATAAAGAGGATTTGTAAGGAAGAGGATAAAGAAGACCAGGATTGTTGGCAAAAATACAGAATGGTGTCTGACAGGTATCTGTGAATTTTGATCTTTTTTCTCCATCACTAGGATGTCACTGCAAAATCTCTAAGAAGCTCTGTTAAAAGTATTGAGATCAATCATATCAACCTCTTTGTTGATAAAATACCAGAAGAACCACACTAAACAAAAAAAAAAACTTTAAAAAATCAATAAAGCACAGTGATCTACACAGAAGTAAACAAAATGCAAGACATAACAATGCTTGTACTTTACAGTAACTGCATTTTATTACATGCAGAAATGTCTCCATTTCACTAAGAATAGTCAACTTTCCAGCCTGCAACCATGAGCAGTTTGAATAGGGTAACATGTTATAAAACCATCAGCAAGGCTATGTACTGCAAGCAAAACACACGTTTATCAATTCAGATTATACAGAAACAAAGCTGCTGAGACCAACTTTACACGAACTCCTGGGAAGGTGATGCACATTAGCAAGGCCACAACAAAGCAGAGGGCCAAGGCACTCATCACCATTTGTGGCTGCTTTAGCAATCCCCTTCCCATTCTCTTCCCAGTGCACAGCACCAGCCTGGTGGTGCTCAGCCATGGGAGTACTCTGGTATAACCTGACAGATCCAGGAACACTGGCCAGACCTGCCCTGAGTCATTGACAATGCTCATTTTTTAACCAAATTCTCAAATGTCACTTTGACCAGAAAATAAGGAAATCAAATCAGTAACAGGTTTTGTATGAACACCTCTTGAAGTACAAAACAAACCCACACCACCCAAGATCAAAAGCATCATAAATGCAATGCATCTGATATATCCCTGAAGCAGTAGGGATTCTCCTGGGACCAGCAAGAAAATGCTAAGTGAAACTAAGTATCTCTGCCAGATACAGTAGTATCTGTTAGTAGCTCTTTAAAGCTGGGACAGATACACTTAAGAGTAGCACTCCTAAGAGCCAGCAAGAGCAAGTATTTTCAACTTCTGAGCTAAAACCGTGCAAAAACCCTTAAAATGAAGTATGAAGAAGAACAATGAAACCTGCCTTCAAGAAAGGGGAGAATGAGGTGGAAAACCTGAGTCAGATGAATGGCAGAAAAGTAAGAGTGGACAACCTAACAAGTAATTGTTCACTGCAAGTACAGTGCACTCTAATCAAAATGAATACAAAAGAATCAGGATCAACAGTTAGTCAGTATAAAAGGGGTAACATTTGGAATTTCCATTGCTGAGACAAAAATGTGCCAACATGATCTCTTTCCAATCAAGGTGCAGCACAAGACCGCCAGCAGGCTATGGCTCACATGTGAGGATTTTAGAACTCAAAAATCCCATATTACGTAGCTACATTCATAAAATTGGCATATTTAAACCTTAACTAGCAAAGGTTTAAAAATACAATATATTTCATTCATTAGAACAAAGGCAAGAGCAGGAGGAAAAAAGGGAAATACAGAATGGATCTTTGATGATTTAAGTGAGAAGCATGAGATGCTGTCAACCACATTTTAGTTGCTTAAAGGCTTTTCAAATTTTTCAGCTTCTGCTTATCTGTTCTCTCCAATACTGGCAGATATGTAAACTCCCGAAGGCTGCTGAGCTAAAGAAATCCGATTTTTTGGGGCCTTAATACTTAAGAGATTAAGTAATTTGAAATGCCCAGGCCTCAAGTGCCAGTGCCTAGATCTTTCTGCCAGGCCAGGGACAGGTAGCAGACCTGTCTGCAAAAGGTGTGCCCAGGTGTTGGATCTCCTGTAGCAGGTGGTAGGAAAAAGCTGGATGGCTGGTTCCAAGCACAGGCTGCAGGAGACACACAGTCTGCAGCCAAGGAGCCAAAAACTCCTCCACCAGCACACCCAGAAAGGACATATAACACAGAAAGGGGATATAATGCTGAAGAATGGAGGCTTGCAATGGCAAGGCCTGGCAAAGGCTCTCCCAAAGGCTGAGGTGACCGTGCCAAACTGGTTGGCTGCTCTGCAGACTGAAGAGGAAACACCCATCACATCAGGAAAGATGCTGGAGCTAAGGCAGCCCCATCTACTCCCTTTGCCACCAGCAGGGGTTTGGGTGCTCAGACCATGGGACTTGCTTGGAGAAACCTGGTCTATGAAGGACTGAGGGGGTCCTTCTGACAGAGAAAGGGAAAAGACCTTTGTTCATAGGCTTGTCTGGATGGTGAGGAGTTGTCAGAAGAGGGAAACCAAGGGTTGTGATCTGGAGCAGAGTCTGGTTGGAGGCCTGTAGCCAGCGGTGCTCTCCAGGGGGTCAGTACTGGGTCAGTCCTGCTGAACTTGTTAAATGATCTGGATGAAGGGACAGAGTGCATCCTCAGCAAGTTTGTGGATGACTCAAAACTGAGAGGCATGGCTAATGCATCAAGAAGTTGTGCTACAATTCAGTGGACAGAGAGGAACCTAATGAAATTCATCAAAAGTAAGTGCAGGGTCCTACACCTGGTGAGGAATAATCCTACACACCAGTACAGGCTGGGGGCTGACCTGCTGGAAAGCAGCTCTGTGGAGAAGGACCTGGGAGTTCCAGAGGAGAAATTCCATGCAAGCCAGCAGTGTGTGCCCCTCTGGCAAGAAGGCCAAAGGTAACCTGGGGTGAGCTAGGAACAGTGGGGTCACTATCTAGAACTGCTGCCCAGAGAAGTTGTGGAGTGTCCTTTTCTGCAGAAGCCCACCTAGACACAAACACATGTAGCCTGCCCTAGGTTCAGTAGGACTTGATGATATGCAGAGGTCCCTTCCAATCCCAACCATTCTGTGATTCTGAGAGCAGCTGGAAGCTGCAACAATTTAAATAAAATTCAGTGGAAACACTGTATTGCAGGAGCAATTCATTCCGACACTCTGATTCCTCCTCCTTATCTTCCAGTTCTTGAGATGGAGGGGAATAAAAGCATGTTGCAATTATTCAACCATGAAACAGTTACTAAGCTCTCCACTCCGCTATAATTAACAAATAATAGTACAAAATATTGATAAGGACACTTAAAACACAATGAGCACCCCCCCTGCCCAAATATACTTTAAGACTCAACTATCCTGTGACCTATAGCTGTTTTCGTCACATCAAAATTATTTCTCACATACAAGGAATCTCAGCATGCTACCACAGAAATTCGATTACGCACACCAAGTACAAAAGCAATTTTTACAATTAAACTAACAAGGACCTTAGAAAGAGTACATAAGCAAAAATCCCCATGAGTCAGAGCCTTTCACGCAAAAATGGAAGGTGGAGAGAAAAAGAAAAAAAGCTGTAACTAAGTTCTGGATAAAAGAAGCATGTCATACAAATTGCAAATGGTTGAATTATGTTACATGTACAAGTGAGCACATGGTTTCCTAGAAAACCAGCATTTCAAAACACTGGGGTATCTAGTTCTGGATTGGACAATCCCCTTTCCACCATAAGAAAATACTACATTGCCCAAAAGTACCACTTATTACAAAAGAAGATTATTAAGGAAGAACATTGCAGCTGTTGAGAGGTACTGAGCAGTATTACTGAACAAAACACAACAAGGCTCCAAGCACTCACTCAGAGTCATTAGTTAAAGTCTTAAACACTGCTTGTTTACCACACACCTCACTTACAGCAACTTTCCAGGAAAGAACTGGAAATAACATTCCATGCAGCAGAATACCTCAAAGCAGTTCAGACTGTCTTCTGTAATGGGAAACAATGTTCTACTTTCAAGCAGAGCTTTAGGCAAACTAAAAATAAAATAGAAACTAAAAATAAGAACATCCCCTTTCACTCTTCCCTTGGTTTGCATGCCAGTTTCAGTCATTTTCAAAACATACCATAGCACAAAAGACAGAACTGCACAGGTGCTACAACCACTAAATACATTCTGAAGGTGTTCACTACAGTGAACGATCCAAATTTTGGGTTTGTAGATTCCAGGGCCTTTACATTGAATCAAGTGCTTCTAATCTTATGTTCCATACAAACTTTGGGGTCAGACCAAAAGAAGAAAAAACCCTAAAATAACTTAAAGTAATTTAATGTTCTGCAGTGTTTAGTAGGCTAATAGTAAGGCATTACGAATCTAAAGTTACATTGAACAAACATGTAGTGACCTTAGTTTGACTGATAAAAAACCAAAAGCCAAACAAACCTGAAATGTGAAGAGTACTTATCACTAGGTCCCCAAAAATGCAGATTTTTTTATTCTATATATAGGTTGAAATAAAGGTCTTGCTTTCCAAACTCCAGACACCTCTTGAATGTGTGGCTATAGAAGAATTCAGAAGACACAGCAATATCACACCAAGAACACTCTGAACAACAAGTGTGAAAACTGCCACCACAGGCTTGATATTGAGTTCCCCGCAGACTTTTAGCAGGTGTTATCATACTGCACACCTTTAAGATCAGGCTTGCTGCCAGCAAGTTCAGCAAGAGTACATTTTAGAGCTGTATTTATGAACAGGAGTTCATCACAACAGAATTGTAAACTACCGGTTTTACTGAGACTTTTCTAATTGGGAAGTACAATGATGATCCAAGTGCATCTCATCTATACTACACCAGCACTGCGCAGTTGGGAGGAACAATAAATGAAGTTCCTTCTAACTGAAACACCCCCTACCTCCCCCCGCCCCGGACAATGATTTCAGGGAAGTATGTAATTTCAAAAAAAATATGCTAAAATGGTACAGAAAATTTTGCCCCAAAAGCTTAATTCCTTATGTGTCTTATGCAATCATGATCCTTTTCAAAGTTAGAACACCACAGAGATGAAAACCAGAGAAAAACCTTAAGACGATAATGCACAATGCTTGAAAGGTAGTGCTGTCAAGATTTGAACAGCAGTGAAAGCTGCTATGGCCACTACTGCTTTTTAAACTTATCTAGGTTGGCTTTCTTCATTTTTGACTCAACTGGAGCATTAAAACAAAAATAAAGATAGTCCAAACAGTTATTTTGCAGTGATTTGCAGGAAAATGTGCTTCTAGCTGCAGATCTCATCAGTTCTACCAGCTTTATACATGACAACACTCCACAAGTACAGAATATATTTACTTGCACAAGGGCTGAGCTGGAGATAAATAGCTCACCTGCAGGCAAACTAGGACTTCATTCAGATTCCTTCGTTCAGAAAAAACATTATTAACACCTCCTTCCCACTTCAATCTCTAGATAAAGCACCTCTGTATTCCTTTTCTGAAAACTTACTTAAAAAATGACTGTGCAATAGCTGACTGACCTTTGTGGAATTAAATTCCTCATTAAGATTCTGAGTTGAGATCAATTCAACAGGAGAAATCGGAATATCTGTGGAACCTTCATCCCTGGTAAAGTGCCATGTGGGTCATTTCAAATGCTGGCTGCTCAGACCTCTGAAGTCTCATGTGTCATAACATACCAAGTTGAAGAGCTCCTGAAACACAAACTCCTAAGTTTCATTAGCTGTAGGTAAGAAAACCAACAGCTTTGGATAAACACTTCAAAAACCCCCCAAAACTTACAGACAGGACTAGCCTGAAAGAAGCATTTCAGTGACTAGGACTACACTGTATCTCTTACAACCTTTGTTTTCAATATGCTGAAAGTGACAGGGTAAGCTATCAACATTGTATCTGATTCCATCCCTGGAATGGCCACTAAGGAAGAAGAGTTCTTCGCATGCACCCTCCATTCTGCTCGCTGGGAAGCCTTTCCCAGTGCCCAGTCACTCTATGGGGGAAGAACCCTTTCCTAATACCCAACCTAAAGAAGCAGCAGGCTTTGAGAAAAGCCCCAAATCTACCCTTACAGGATACCCTTCCAAATTTGATTTTCATGGCAAACACGCTGAACCACCAGTTGGACAAGTCACCACTACACTGTCTGAGTTGATAGAGATCCAGAATGTTCATCTACTTCTCAGAATTACTAAGTGAAGAAACAACAGTATGCAAAGCCTTAAATGTACTTTTCCATGGAAAAAGTTGTTTGGCTTTTTTCTTTTATGTAGCACGATCTAGGTCTTTACTATATCTAAACCAAATTTGTATATAAAAGAAGCTTTTGCCAACTGTCAGTTCATAATTCTGAGGACTGGAGATTAACAGTGATTAACATACGACAGGACACTGGAGCTGACCTGCAGCTCGGCAGGTTCTCTGTGTGACTCAGCTGCCCTAGTTCATCACTGCACAGTAAACAGCACCACATATCCACAAAGAGCTGGACACACCTGAACCAGAGGCTGTCACTCTGTAAATTCTCCCACAATCCAGCTCAGAACACACACCCAAACAGCTCTGTGTCAAACTGTACAGTCTACTGAAACCAACCCAGCAGCAATAATAGAACTTGAAAATAACTATGGGATGTCTTTCTGCAAAATTCTACAGCATATGCATTTATTGATGTCATTAAGAATTTTTGTCAAGAACCCAGGATATTCAACTCATCAAGACCTTTTATTCAACCTATTTCTTTTTGCTGACATAACACCAAAACTCACCTTCCCGTTCAACAAAGAACAAGCTCTTATTCTTCCCAATCATTCCAGCAATGATGGTAAAAATTCACAAGTAGCCTCCCTCTTGCCTATTTTCTGCTTCTCTCCTGGGGAAATCCACATTTTTTTCTCCACAAGAAACAGGAGTGACAAACTTTGCTGATATTATTGAGTGCAAAACTGACTACAGCCTTGCTGGTCATTCCAGGGTAGCCAGTTCACAGCACTGGCACCAAAACTAATCTCTGCAAATGGAAAAACACCCACTGGTCATTTAATGGTCCAGGGCATTCTCCCAGCAAAGAGAAAACTTATTTTAGGAAAAGATGAACGCATAACAGCACAAGGTTCATAGTTTCCAGAGATTCTTGACTGCTCACTAGTGCAAGGGATTTAGAACACCTACCTATGCAAAGTAGAATGGAGTTACAGTTTAGAAAGTGAAGGCCACTTGTTTGCCCAAGTTGATTTCAAGGGGATAACAAATAAATCTTAGAGAAACTAATCCTTTTATTGGGTCATTTTATAAGCAAAACAAACTAGAGAGCAGGCTAGGTAATCTCTTTGTCAAAAAGGAATGAGAGAACACAGCAAACAAATACAAACAAGCACATCAACTATTCCAAGCAACTGAAATTCACTAAGAACGGCACAAAGAAAAGTAGGAAATGCAATTCTTAAGAAACAACTGGCACCAGACATACCTTCATTCATTTGTTAGAAAAGCCCCCACAGAAGTATATGCATAAGCAAGACTCACCCTGCTCTGCTGGCATATTGTCAAATGAAAGAGCACAACGGCAAGTAAGTGATCTTGCTGTACTACAGTTCTCCTAATTAAGTGCCATTCTTCAATTTTGCTTTTTTTTCCCCAATAATGGGGAAAATAGTGTCATTCATTTTAGGCATTCCCCATTTTCTTACTCTCTCTGACACTGTTTTGTCTCTAAAACTGAAAAGTTTGTTTTGTCATAAAGCAAAGAATTACAAAATCACTCAGCACTGTTTTTTAAACAGAGAGGCTTTTGTTTAATCTTACTGAGCTAGAGATGCTTTAACAAAATGCGTGTCATGAAACCAGAAAACAATGAATCCATGAGGAAGCTATGATTAACAAGGGTAAGTGGAAAAATTAATCATCTAAGACTGCAAATTCACCACGTTTGCATATGTAATAGCAGAGTGAAAGCAAATAGCTTTAACACAGTAACAAAATATGTATGTGGAACACAGACAAAATAACTTGCCTTCTCTTTACCAATCCCCACATAAGACAAGTCAGAGAGGCAGTTTGTCTGCATGCTTCCCAGAGGATCATGGCTCTAGGTTTATCAAATACAATACCAATGGCAAACCAGAACAAGGGAAAAAACCCAACCTCACTCCTTATCAAATGCTGAATACATAATCCCTGTAAGTATCTAGTCTTTTTTCCAATGGTTAAAAGGAATACTTAAGAAAATTCCAGGTGTTCTTCTATCACAAATTAACCATCTATAGTCACAAAATAGTTCCCAAGGCAACCATAATTCCCTCAACCAATGCACACCATTCCCTTCCCATTACTCTACATCCTGCTAAGTGAGTGATCACTGCCTGAGACACCACAAACAACTGTGTGCAGCAGATCAGAAGAATGGGCAAGGTACACAAATTAGCAACTCCTATGTGTTTAAACTGACACTTGCCAAGTGATATGTACGTGAGAAAGTTATATTATACAGTTGAGGGGTTAAGCTCATTTTCCCACTGCCATGTTTACAATAGAGGTGCTAGCTGGTTTCTTTTTAAGACTGGACAGAGAAAAAAACAACAAAGCAACTAACCTCTTGTCCACATACCAGTCATGAGGAGATCCTTCTTCCCTTGGCAAATTCTGAGTAATTTCTGCTTCCATTTTAATTTAAAAAGGAAAAGCAAAAGCTAAAAAAATCTCCCATGTCAACAAACTGATAATTCTACACTAATGAAACAAGCACCTGCTACAGTTTTATAGGATTTAGTGCGAGCATATCCTAGCAATACCTTTATTGCACTGTTATTTCAAATAGCATCATTTGCTACTTTGTGTGTACATGAGCGGCAGAATTACTTTCCCTACATTTCAATTCCCTGTGTGTATTAAGTCAGCACTACTGCTAAAGGTCTCCTGTCCACCTTTGGCATCTGCCTTTTTGTTCCTGTACATTTTCCCTCCTTGTCCTAGCAAACATCTGTATGACTGGAAGAGCAGCCCAGATGAAGGAGCCAGGCAGGCCACTGACACTGGTGTTCAACCCAGGAAGAAAACTACTCCACAAAGTAATAGGCAAATTCTGGTGAGTCAGTGTGCTGAGATAGATCTGTTCAAAGTCTATGAGCACCAGAGCAGCATCAAGGGATCACATCTGAGAGACTTTTCACAGAAACAATACTTTCATCCAAGGAAGACAGGCTTCTTTTGTCTGTAACAGAAACTGCTGTTACCAAAGGAATAAAAACCCCCAAACTGTTGGTCCCTAAAGATAGGGATACGGTATGTACCTAGAATTCCACAAGAGATCAAAGCAGAGCCCAACACTAAGAGCATAACCCTCATGTAGGCAGCAACACATCCAATGGCAGAAGGATGGCTTCTGAAGGGGAGTGGTGCACAAATGAAGGAGCTACCAATCTACATCCAGATCGAGAACATGGGAATCTCTCACATCACGTAGTTTTGCACCCCATGACCAACCAAGGGATTATTCTGTTAGTCTCCCTCTCTCTTGTGCAAGAACATTCTTTTCCAGACTTCTAATGTCAGGTGAGCAAGCCTAGTCACAGGCTGTATTGAAAGCCACATGCTGCTTTTCAGCTTTCTGAGCAACTGAGGAAAGCAAGCTATTGAAATATAAGGCCTGGCAATATATAAACCTTCAAAAAAAGAATTCAAGAAACATTTCCCATTTCTCTTTGGAAGCTCCCGAAACTACGAATAATAATAAAAAACCCCAAGAATCCTGAGTTTATCTCCTAGGTACTTGCTATGAAGGGCCCCACCGGACCCTTGCACAGCTGTAGTTTACAACCTCTGTAGGACATTAGGATGTGCTTCTCACAGCATGTGATGAAGAAAGTGCTACCCCTGTGGCACATATACAGAACAAAAGCACAAACACACCAAGTGACAGATAAGGAACCACGGTTTGTTGCTGAAGCAGAAATCAAAACACAACCCCTCAATCTACCTTAGCTCCCTCTGCAAACATTTTTCAAACAAGTGTAAGAGAAAAGAACCTAAGGGGTTTTGCCAAATCTAAAATAAAAGGTATCACAGTGTATGAGGTAACAGCATCTCTAAGGTTGAATTCTGACAGTACTTTTCATCATCACCCTTCTTACTCACCTATGGTTAGCAGATACTCCACCTGAAAGCATTTAAAACGTGTCAAGAATTCTGACTGAACTGTTCAGAGCATTCCGTTACAATTGATCTGAGCATGGACATCACCGCAGTATAAGCAAACCGAACATCAGCAGACAGTTCTTGATACATAAGCTGAACAAGAAACCTCACATAACTAACTACTGAAGCTTACCCCATCACAACAAGCATGAAGTACTATTTTAACCCATTAGGGAAGCTGGGCTGTTTTCAAACACACTCTCCAAGCCAGCCTGTAAGATTGTTTGGCCTACAAAGCAATACTGCGACACATCTCTCTCCAGGTTGGTGCAACTCTGTACAACACCTGTAACTAACATGTAATGCAGTGACAGACAGGTAAACTGGATGTCATGACAAATAATTTTAAAATAAAAAAAAAGACAAGCCTAATGCATTTTATTTTACAAAAAGACTTTACCCACAGAAGAAATATATTCAGCTGATAACACAGTATTCTTCTTCCCTCCAATAAGCCAAAAGCCATTGTGAAGAAGATAACCACATATTCAAGGATTGAGTAATCTGTCTGCTATTGCGAGCTTCATGTAAACATTGCAAAGAATACTTCAAATTATTTCTCTATATTCAGTATTTCCTACAGTAACTGTAATATATTTCAAGGAACTGTAATATATTTCAGAAGGATGAAACTAATGAAAGCTGATTTAAATATCTGTCCTTTCCTCACCTGACATCTTAAGTCTGAGAGCTTTCCTCCTGATTACAGTATATTCCAGTGGACAGTTTCCTGTGCTCTCAGTGCCACAGGGCTTTCCGGAACCCAAATCCTCAATATCAAGCATTACATAATTAGTACATGACGTGCTTCAAAGTCAAGGCCACAAATAATTAAAAACATATTCTGAATGCTAATATATCTCATAACAAGCAAGATGGTGACAAGATGTGACTGTCCCAAAAGATGGTCTGGCTATATGCACAGAATCACAGAATTGTTAAGTTTGAAAGGCACCTCTGGAGATGATCCAGTCCCACCTC
Source organism: Nicator chloris (assembly GCA_013400495.1). Taxonomy (NCBI): domain Eukaryota; kingdom Metazoa; phylum Chordata; class Aves; order Passeriformes; family Pycnonotidae; genus Nicator; species Nicator chloris. The sequence goes on along the minus strand of WAAE01011970.1, from coordinate 28,623 downwards.
CCTGACAAGACAGGGCCACTTGGAGCAGGTGACACAGGACCATGGTCAGGTGGGTCTCAAATGTTAACAGAGAGGGAGATGCCACAACCTCCCTTCGCAGCCTGTTCCAGTGCTCTGCCACCCTCAACAAATATAATGTTCTTCCTCATGTTGAGGTGAAACTTCTTGTATTTTTGCTTATGGCCATTTATCCATATCCTGTTGCTGAGCACCACCAAACACTCTGCCAGCATCCTCTTGGAACCCACTTTTGAGATATATATATGCATTAATGACATCAGTCTTCTCTTCTCTAGACTAAACAAACCCAGCTCCCACAGTCTCTCTTTATAGGAGAGGTGCTCCAGAACCCTCATCATCTTCGTGGCCTGCACTGGACACCCTCCAGTAGCTCCTTGTTTTTCTTTTGCTAAGGAGGCCAGAACGGGACACATTCCATTGGAGCTGCGGGCTGTCCACAACGGGGCAGCGCACGCCCAGGTGCGCCCCGGCACCGGGGTGAACTGATGAAGCACCGCACTCGCTCCACGGGGCAGAGCCGGAGCGAGCATCCCGCTGACACAGCCGGGACGTCCTCACCCACCCGGAGCGCGGCCCCGGCGGCTGCCAGTGGGTGGCACGGTCTTCCCGAACGGCGCATGCCGGCGAGTAGCCCGGGCCCCGGAGCCGCCCGGCGCGCTGTCCCCGGGCCGGGGCAGCCGGGCCCC
>WAAE01011970.1:0-27572 GCA_013400495.1 Nicator chloris | reverse complement strand
GGTGCCGCTGCCGGCGGCCGCGGCGGCGGCGGCCGCGCCCGCGCCGATCCCGCCGCCGCGTTTGTTCAAAATCACGCGCCCCGCGCCATTCCCCCGCCGCATCCCATAATACCGCGCCGCCCTGGCAACCGCCGGCGCAGCGCCCCGCGCTTCCGGGACCGCCCCGCCCCGTAGTCCGCTTCCGGGGCCACGCGCGGGCACCACCCGTGGAGGAGGAGGATGATGAGGAGGCGGCGGCGGTCCGGCCTTATCCCACTCGCAGTGTAAATCCCGTGGGATATCTCCGTGGGATATCCCCCCACCAACCGCGTGCGCGGGGCCGGCCCGCCCGCGCCCCCCTCCCGCGGCCAGCGCGCTCTCCCCCGTCACGTGACACCCCCCCCCCTCCCCCTCCAGCGCGCGCCGCTCCATGGTGGGAGGAGGCGGCTCCCAAGATGGCGGCGGGCGCGGTGAGGCAGGACCTGGCGCAGCTGATGAACTCCAGTGGCTCCCACAAGGACCTGGCGGGAAAGTGAGTTGCCGGGCACTGCTGCCGCCTCCCCGCGTTGGGGCGAGGGGTGCGAGCTGCCTGCGCGGTGAGGGATGAGGGGGCGCCCTGCGCTGCGAGGGTGGGTCGTGCCCAGCGGCCGCCTTTCTTCCAATAAAAAGGAGACAGAAAGGTTTCTCTTCATGGTTGTGTAGTTTTTAAGTTCACGGGCTCCTGCGTGTCCGCTCGGCCTTCCTCAGGGCTCGGCTGCTGCCCCTGGGCTGTGCCACAGCGAGAGGCCGGGGAGTTTGTTTTCCTCTGCTGCCGTGAATATATCAGAGACTCTCTTATTATTAATAATAATTATTACTGTTTTCATTAGGTGGGTGTTTTGGGGGGCAGCCCTTAGGGGTTGAGCTTCTCGTGGCTCGATGTGTCACATAGGTTTTCACTCCGAGAGCTCAGTCAGAGGCGGATCTGTCACCTGGAATTCTTTGACTCCCTGTCCAGTTCGAGGAGAGCTGTGTCACTTTTAGGATTTTCGTGTAAAACCTTGCAAATTTTCCCCCCAAAATGTAGCTTCCACATGGATGTTGTACTTCATCAGTACCATACACACTGAGGCAGTTTCATTAGCTTGCTGAAACAAGAAAAGAGGACTTGCTGTTTTTTGCAGGAATAAACACTTGAAAACACAGAGTGCACCTGTGTTCATGTCAAGTGGTTGTAACATAGTATTTATCACAACACTATTTCTCAGTCACACTGAATGTGGCATTTTGAATGTTTGACTATCTCAATCTATGAGCAATACAGTTCTCATTACTTTTTCTATGCACTATCCTGGGCATTTGATTACTATTATTATTCTAAACTTCAAAAATTGCACATACGTTTTTTGATAACGAGATGATGAGCTCTGTTATCTGAGAATCTAGTCCTGGGATTTTAAGAAGAATTTAAGAATTCCCGGTGAATGTTCATGACGCTTGGGAACAAACTGTTTGGAGAATTGCTACCTCAAGGTATAGAAAACATGAGCAAAAATAGGGTTCTGACATAGAAAGTAAGCAGGGAGGCAGTGAAAAAATGTGTGATTTTTAACCTTTTTAAAATTTTTTTATGGACAGATATCGTCAAATATTGGAAAAAGCCATTCAGCTGTCAGGTGCGGAACAGCTTGAAGCTCTGAAAGCTTTTGTAGAAGCAAGTAAGTGTGTCTGGTGTCAGTGGTTGTACACTGAGTGAAGGCCAGAGGTGTGTGGAGTTGTGTGTGTATTTGTTAGCTCTACGTGAGGCTGTGTAAACGCAATACATTTTTGTCCTGCTGGAACTCAGGAGCACAACAGGAAGAGGAACCCTCATCACCACATTCAGAAGTGAAGAGGGAATGGATTTGTAAGCTTTGTGGTTATTACAGCTTTCCAACCTGTCAGCACTGGAAGGTGAAGACAAAGCAGTCTCTGTTGAGTGCTGAAGTTGGTACTGGATGCCAAGTGATATTTAAATTGACAGCCTCCTTCTTCACCCATTTGTGAAACTGCCAAGAAATTGTTAGGGGTTTTTTGTGTGTGTTGTAGTGGGTGTTTGGCTTTTTGAACATCTCTGTAAATTATATCTGCTGTAATGCTTTTAAAGTTGAGAATAAGCTTAGTGGGATTTAGCCCAAACAGGTACTTTGTCCAAGATATTTCAGCAACAGAGATCTATAAATCAAAGTGAAAAATTCCTTTATTATCTGTCAGGGGTTAGAACTCTGGTGACCTCTAGTGTAAACAGTTTCTGGAAGAAGAGAAAAGCCCACCTTTATTAAAAAAAAAGAAAAAAAAATCCCCTTCACTTGCATACAGTTTTTAAAATTGAAATATTCAAATTCAATGTAAAAGCAAATTATCACCTGTAGTGAAGGCACTGAAAAATATTGCATCTATTCTGTGTTTTTCTTCTGTGCACCTCTGAGCCAGTGGTGAATGAGAATGTCAGTCTGGTGATCTCACGGCAGCTCCTGACAGATTTCTGTACACATCTTCCAAGTCTGCCTGACAGCACAGCCAAAGAAATTTACCACTTCACCTTGGAAAAGATACAGCCTAGAGTTATTTCATTTGAAGAACAGGTGAGAAATGAATGATGAGGGGTGTTTTGGCTTGTGGGTTTGGCTTTAGTTTTTCTCCTCCTTGTCTGCTGCCTATTTCAGGCCTTTCAAAAAGCTGTTCAAAACAGATATTCGTACTTAGAGTGCAGTTTTTCACTCCTGTACACAGAAAACCTGAGCTAAATGCAGAGAGCACTTAGGACTGTGCAGAGATTATAGGCTGCCACGTCATCATGCTGATGGACAGGTAATTCCTCTGCTACCAGCAATTGGCTTGTTACAATGAAACAATCCCTGAACTGCTGGAGGTGTTTAGGGAGACGGACTGCTACTCATTGTATTGCCTTTTACTGGAGTAGTAGAACAGACAGGTGGTGTGAAGAGCATGCACCTTGAAAAATAGCTTTTGTTTCAAAATAAATCCATTTTCTCTGTGTGTTTATTTTAGCCATAATCATCTTACCAGGAAAAATACATTTTCTTGAAATCCAATTCTGCTTAACTACTAAATATGCTGTTCTACTTTTTCAGTTCAATTCTGTGTTTTGTTGTATGAATGTGCATTATCATCTGAGAAGTTGTTCATATACAAAGCCCTTAGGATCTAGTATTGGAGCAGAAAGTTAAGGCAGTTTCTGCCACGATTTTTATTTGCTTCTCTTTATCTTTTGTATTTTTAAGCAGCTTTTACTCTGAGTGGAACATGCTTGCATGTACATGATCATGATCATGCATACATTAAATCCAATACATCAGATGATTTCTTTTTTTTTACCCACACTTCCAGTTAAAAACCCAGGTTGTAAGCACTAACACTTTACCTGCTGACAGCCACTCTCCAAAGTAGAAGTTTCTTCATTAGGATCTAATCACAGTTCACCTCATTCCTACCTCACAGGCATGAGGTGTTACTGCAAGAAATGGCTTGTGACTCTTGGTGCTCCAGTTCTTGAAAGATTTGTTTCATCTTTTTAAAAGCTTTATAAATGGTGGCTCCTTTTACTGTTGATTTTATTGTTTTTCAGGTGGCTTCAATAAGGCAACATCTTGCATCAATCTATGAGAAAGAGGAAGACTGGAGAAACGCAGCACAAGTGTTGGTGGGGATCCCTTTGGAAACAGGGCAAAAGTATGTTACACCCAGTTCTGTGGCCTTGTCTGTACCTGCTCTCTCTGTACTGAACTAGACCAGCAAGTGAGAATTTTGGGGTTTTCTGCACCAGAAGTTACCCGCTATTTATTAGTCTTGTTGATAAGCAAGTCTTTTTAATAGTATTTTGCAGAATTGAAAGTTTTTCAATGTGTCCATCTTCTCAGTTCAAAATGAAGACATAGTTTGAAACTGGATATTAACATGCAGTTGAGGATTCTTTTGTGTGTTTGTGAGGTGGGATTTGTTTTAATTTGGTTTGTTTGGGTTTTTTAGGTGTAGAACCCTTGCTGTTACTTTTCTCTGGCACTCCTTTCCCCTTTCTCAGTTTTCACATAGAAGAAATTGCTGTAGATTTTGCCTATTTAGCACCTGTTTGTTGCACTGCAAGGTTGATTCTTAACTCAGGTAGCTCACCACTGGTGGCAAACTTCCAGTCCACAAAAAACATATTATGAGAGTGTACATTTGCATCTTGGTGGACAGCATTATTTCTACTGATGTTTGCAGGAGCCAGTTCTGTATTGGCATTCATCTCAAATTTCCTTACTCTGTAACTCTGTACGGAAAGCACTAATTTGGTAGTAGGGAAGAAGAAAGCAGGGTAAAGGAAATGTTGCCAAGTGATTAAGAATCATAACAGATGTTTAGAGCAGCTAAGAGCAAAGGTGGTTCTGGAGCAACTCTGAGCACTTGCTTTTTTCTTTCCCCTACAGGCAGTACAATGTAGATTATAAGCTGGAGACCTACCTGAAAATTGCCAGGCTGTATCTGGAGGATGATGACCCAGTTCAAGCAGAAGCTTATATCAATCGAGCTTCCCTGCTTCAGAACGAATCAACTAATGAACAGCTCCAAATCCATTATAAGGTTGCTTAACCTGCTTTATTGCTTTCTCCTTCTAAAGGGAGACAGTTCCACATTGAGATGTTTTAATGCACTGCCACTAAAACTTCCATCATGAGAAAAGAGACAAAGGGAAAAGCCACATGGTTTTGGGAGCTTGAGAGACACATCTTAGCAATAATTAAACAACTCATTCCTCTACCATTCCTTACCATACAGAGATAAGTCTACGGTGGTTCCTGAAATGCTAGCTTTACGGATAGAAAACAAAAACTAGGCTAAAAGAATCTGAAATACTGTTGAAAATATTGCCTCTACCTTTGTCCATAAATATAAGAGGGGAAAAAAATTGCATCCAATATTAGAGATAGTAGAAGTCCTCCTACCGCCCAGTAATTAAATAATAAGTCCCACACATAAAAGTAGCTTAAATTCTTAGGTAGTAAATTAACTGCTGAGATTCCTGCTTTTTTGTGGGTTTACTGTGTACGTAGTTCATACACAAATTTCTCAAACCATTTTAGTAACTGGTGGGCAGTGATGCCACCTTTATTAAAGAATTGTTAAGTGTATTGGTCAAGTGTAGTGGTGTAGTGGTGTTTAAAATTCTGTGACACAAAGCAGCTGTGCCATGAGCAGTACCTCAGCGTCTGGTGGTGTTCATTTATTGGCTTTCCCTTTCTTTTTTTCCTCCTCCCATGTTACATTTTGAAGTGTGCACTCAGTTAAAAGTGTAAATATTTTCTGTGGATCTTAGGAAAGCACAAAGGAAGGAAGAAATATCAGATGGTATTTCCATGCTGAAAGGGAAAAGCAAATACTTGAAACTGTCAGTGTCAGTGGTGAAGGGGAAACTCACACAAGTACAATATCAACTGTACAATATTTCAATTACTTAGGCTCAATACTTGACTTTTAGACATTTGCAGTGTCTAAAAAGTCACACATGAACAATAGAGGGGCATGTCCTTTCAGTTGATTTCCCTGGTACTTTAGCAAGGACTTGACAAGTCAAGCCAATTCTTCGAAGGCATACGTTTCCCTAGGAAGCAGAAGAGCAATATTTCTGTGAGCTATCACTTGATACTGTGCAATTTTTACACACCTGTATTATGCAGCCACCTCTGCTGCTTTTCTTTTTCTGAGATATCCTTCCTTTCTAGGTTTGCTATGCTCGAGTACTCGACTATAGAAGAAAGTTCATTGAGGCTGCCCAAAGGTACAATGAGCTCTCCTACAAGAGCATAGTCCATGAGACTGAGCGGCTGGAGGCATTGAAACATGCATTGCATTGTACTATTTTGGCATCAGCAGGTAAAATACACCTTACGATTTTGTGTGAAAGGTATTTCCCCTGAGGCAAGTCAGCTTGTGTATTACTTGTATAACTAAGATTTGGTGAAGAATCCAAAGTTGTGAACATGATGTCAGAGTTACGTGTTGGCTGACTGTGAGTTCAGAGTTGGATTAGTTCAGTGTCTTTGCCTTTGAACTGAACACAACCAAATTCCTTCTTCAGTAGAGCTTTGTTGGCTGTTATTTGCATGATTGGGGAAGAAAGGTAACTTCCTGCTGTTTACCTCTAAGTACTCGGTGTTTTGGTGGTCAGTTATGAGAATTCCTCTTGGCTTTCCTAGGACAACAACGTTCCCGCATGCTTGCGACTCTCTTCAAGGATGAGAGATGCCAGCAGCTTGCAGCCTATGGGATCTTGGAGAAAATGTATCTCGACAGAATTATCCGTGGAAATCAACTGCAAGAGTTTGCAGCTATGCTAATGCCTCACCAGAAAGCAACTACAGCTGATGGTACACACTTCTCTAAAACCTTGTAATGCTAGGTGTTCATCTGCGGGAGTTAGACTTCCCAAATCAGTCAAGAAGTGTCATGGAAAAGAATTTATTATTGCTTGTATTGTTATTCAAGAAATATTTTTCAGCATGTGTAGTTAGATAGTAAAGCTTCTTAGATATAGTTCATCTTTCTGACTTGCCATTAAGGTTTTGAAATACTCTTTTGGAAGATAACTTGTCACATTTTCTTTCCCTGTCCATGTACAGTCCTCTGCACTGACAACTTCCCAGTGTTTCTAACAGGGTCTTTGTCCTCGTGAGCTTCTCAGGCACTGTTAAGAGTAGGATGCCTAGGAACCCGTGACATGCCATAAATGTAGGCCATAAATGATCTGTATTGATGATACATTTATTGGAACTGCTTCCTGACTTGACAGGAAGGTGACACGGTGAGGGGATGGTTTGGACCTCACACACGTCTCCACTGTCCTGACGCTAAGTCCTGAACCTCTGAACAGTCAGAAGAAATGTCAAGTGATGACTTAACTGGTATCCTAAACACACTGGTCTCAGTTTTCTAGATTGGAAAAATATAAAAGTGGAAAAATATATAACCATGAAATACCTCTGGATCAGGAAAATCTTCCTGGTGAAAAATAATTGTTGATCAAGGAAAAATAAGTAACCATGTACTTGCAGAGGTAAAACTGGGGTTAAAGATACTTGCTAGCCATATGCTGCATTCCTTCCCTTGGTCACTTTGTTTTTTATTTATAACCTGTCCTGTTTGTCCTTAAAGAATGCAGGTTAGCTAGTGTTTAATAATGTGCTTATCTTCAGCTAGAGGTTAAGGGGCAAATGAGTTATACTGTTCAAAACTGTTCAGTCAGGAAGAGAGACATCAGATAAATGTTTATCACAAGCAGAGTAAGACAGATTAATTGTGCCCCTAAGAGCCATAATGAATAATAAGAAAACCCCCAATGGTCTTTACATTTGTCAAGCTAGGATCACAAGAGGTCAAAGCCCCTCGATTCAGACAGTAAGTCTTGTAGCAAGGGCTCTTACTCTAGAAATTAAATAAAGGGTTTATCTGTTTTAAAGTCAACCATGTGCCATACATTTGTTTTTGTCTGCTGTCTCTGCACAGCTTAACAGGCATGCAGGGCAGATGCATCTGGACCTTCTGCACATGTAACACTTCAGAAAAAAAAAAGAAACATTTTTTTCATTTGCTCTACTATATAAATCAATATTTCAATCTTATAGTAATGTTCTCATCTAACCCTAAAGGTTCCAGTATTCTGGACAGAGCTGTTATTGAACATAACTTACTGTCTGCAAGCAAACTTTACAACAACATTACCTTTGAAGAGCTTGGAGCATTACTAGAGATCCCTGCAGCCAAGGTATCCATTTCCTACTTTTTTTTTTTTTTAAACAAGGAGCGTGAATGGCATGAAAAAATATCTGTGGAAAATATTAGGAAAATGAGTTAAATATTAGGGAATAATTAAATATTCCATATTACAAGGAAGGTTAAATATCTAGCACGGAGAATAGGAAGTACACAATGTGGAATGAACAACAGTGGAGTTAGATGCCACTGATAGTTTGTCTAATCATTTCATAATGGGTGCTGTCTGTAGGTTCCTTCCCTCCTGGTTAAAAACCCATAAAACTCTTTAAGTCTGAGTAATGTCTAACTTCTTTGAGAACAGACAAAGTTTCTGACATCTTTCCTTGTTACTCCAGGCAGAGAAGATCGCTTCTCAGATGATAACTGAGGGTCGCATGAATGGATTTATTGATCAGATTGATGGAATTGTTCACTTTGAGAGTAAGTGCAACCACAGTATAATTTATTTTTTTAGCACCTTTCAGAATGAGCTTTTCGAGGTGGTCCCTGTCAGGGGAAGGAAATGAAGTTTATTAATAATCCTTTCTGCCTGAAGTGAGGTTGCTCATCCTGCTGTAGCCAGGAGGTGACAGAGTTGGCCAAAAGGGTCAACTTTTGACACTTCACCCACTCCCTGCAGAGGGCTTTGCATCCTCTTACCCATAGGAAAGAGTAAATTTATTCCATCAGTCTCCTTCTAGGAACAGGTTCACCAGGAAGTTCTCTGTTCAAATCTGCTTCAATGCATAAGTTAGGCTTGTAACAGGCAGCCAAAATAATTGTAGCTTTTGAGTACAGAAGTGGTCCTGATGTCACTGCAAGGAAGGCTTCCTCTGTGAGTTAGGTGAGGGCAGTGGCAAAAGGAAAGGTTGCAGTTGACAAGGCAAGGGAATTGTTAAGACTTTCTTGTTGAGTATGGGTTGTTTTTACTGTTCCTTTCAGCTCGTGAAGCTTTGCCAACTTGGGACAAGCAGATCCAGTCCCTGTGTTTCCAGGTGAACAACCTGCTGGAGAAGATCAGTCAGACAGCGCCGGAGTGGACAGCGCAGGCCATGGAGGCCCAGATGGCTCAGTGACGGTGCCGCGCTGTCCCCATGGAGGCAGTCACCTGCCTGCTGTGCCGGCAGGGGGAGCTGAGCAGGACTGGGAAACGAACAGAAAACAGTCTTCACTTCCCCATCTTCTGCTTTCTCTATGGCTTAGGACACAATTAGCTGATCCCATGTTTGGTGTGACAGACTCCCGGTTTTTTGAGCTGAGATTGATGCTCTTGCTGCCTCTGCGTTCCACTCTGCTCTGTGGTTTTCATTTTAAGGAAGCTATAATGTCTGCAGCAAGCTTTGGGTTTGGTTTATTTAATTTTATTTTTTTTCCACTGTATTGCTATGGCTTTGTACCCCATTACATCCTATGATGTGTGTCCTGCTGTGAAAATGGAAGCACCATGTTTCTTTTAGTTGTAAGTATTCTAATAAAGGCTGAGATAAGCCACCTAGTTTAAGTGTTGTAGGGACCTGTGGTTTTTGGTTTTTTGGTTTTGTTTTCATTTTTTTTTTTAAACAGTAACTTGAAATAAATCAGATTTTTGTAACGGCATTTTCAGCCCCTGAAAACATTAAATGAAAACCTTTTTTTTTTCTTCTTTTTTTATAAAACGCAGGTCAAGGTATCACATGATAAGCAGGACTAACTTGAAATGCTTATGCACAGCAATGAAGTACAAAAGTGGCCCTTCTGATGTTTATCAGTCTGGAGTTGTGCACTCTTTACCCATCCTTGTGCTTTGCCAGATACACACATTAAAAAACATGACAGATATTTGGGTCTTCAGAAGCTTCTATGCTTGGTTGTCTCCAGTCTGTTGGAAACTCAGTTATCCACTCAGTTGCATATCTAGCTGCATACCTTGGATCCATCATATTTTTCAGTTCTTTAATGCCTGAGAGAAACAAAACCAAGCTGGCTGATGAGGCAAGCATCCCCAAAGAAAGGAATTAGTAAGTTTCAGGATATCAAGCACTTGAGGAACTAATTGCTATTAAATCAAAATCTTTAAACCGGAATGAGCAGCATGCACACTTGCTGTACTTGCACTTGTCGTTGTTTGTAAAGAAGTGCCTTGTTTCAGGGTGTGTTGACACTGTTACTCAGTAATAAACTGTCAAGTGAGTATAGACCCAATTATAATGTTTGCTGTGCAAGTACTGCACATCTTAGTTTAACAGCATCATAACAGTAAGAGCAAAGTGATGACATAAATGGTGAGAGTAGGCTGAAGCCTATTTGAGCACCTATTTCCAAGGGCAGTTACTCATAACTTGTTCTGGCTGAGAATTTTCTCTCCATTCAAGAGAAATGCTGACACAGTCACTATTAGTTTGGAGCCTGTTGTTTTTCTCTTTGCTTGTGCTCTGACTTCTGCACAGAGCTCTTCTGGAGCACGCCCTTTGCAGATGGAGGTGTGCCATGTATGCCATTCAGATACATTCCCATTTAGGTTATTTGTGCTTCAGTCTGGTACTTAAGGGAGAATCCAGTCCTAAAAAACTATGCCAGTGTGTGTTCACAGCTGTTTTGTGGACCTTTTCTCCCTGTGGGCCAGGACTGACTTCTGGAAAGTAGTAAACAGTTCTACTGAACCATTTCTGAAAGGACAGACCTGAAGTGGCCAACTCAAGCCTCAAAACCAAGATGCCCTTTGGTGATGCATATTTGAAACCACAGACATTTATCTGATAGGCCCTGACATAACCCAGGTCTAGCCTGGGAATCCTGTGGTGAGCCAAAGACAGGTGAGGGAAGCAGAGCCACTTCCAGCAAGGATGAACACACAAGGCACAGAACTTGTGGCCTTGACACATGCAGCATTTGGGGTATGTCATGCAACAGGAATGCTATGGAGAGTGTAATTTTCACATCAGCAGGGAAGGTCTAATTTGTTAGAGGAAGTGCAGTTACCTGCAGAAATTGCTGTAATCCATTGCCCAGCCCACACGAGGCATTACAGAAACCGGTAAAGGGAATGGCTGGGAACACCTGGTCCAATATGTTATATATGTGCAAAGAGTTTGAAGAGTGGAGAAAATATGCTCAGTGGTATCAGCCCAGCCCACTGGAGATACAGGTACATGATATACAACCTGGAAATGGAAGCATTAGTGAACATTTTCTCACAAAAATCCAAATAAGAACATAAATGAGAGGGGCTATACACTGTCTTACTTTGTTCTTATTCTGCAGATAACAGTTTTAGGTAAGGAAAACTGGATCCACCATTCTCACATTAGATGAGTAGTTAAATGATCTACCGGTTGATCAACAAGTGACTTTAGAGAATCCTTCATGATTTTATATTGATAATCATTACCACTCCATGGCAATCTTGTTGGCCTTAATTCTGTTACGTTTATTGCTTGCAAGGGCAGTGGTTCAATACCTTGAAAGTTTTCTTTTTATTTCTTTTTCCTTAAGGTAAATCAGCAGGTATGCTCAATTAAAGCAGAGGGATGATGAGGAATACACGTAGTGCTGGAGGCTACAGGCTGTGCCCTGGGTGGGGGGAATATCAGGAGCCCCCAGCAAGGGGCTGTGACCATGCCAAGGAGTGACTGGTCCCCCTGAGACTCAGCAGGAACTGATGAACAGCAAGAAGCCCCCGACTAAGGGCACGCAGACTGTGAAAGTATAAACGTCTGGAGGATCCTTCTTTCCAGTTTGCTTGCTGGAAGCACAACTCGAACTGTAATGGTGTGGCTGCACCACCATTAAATCACTTTAGGGATCCAGATGGGTGGGACTGTGCTATGGGAAACCTGGGGCCCAGCCAGTGGGGGAAACCTGCCTGGCTGTGAGTGTGGGGAGTCCAGCAAGCCACACATCAGCGTAATGGAAGCGCCCGCCGTGAAGGGCCTTCGGGCCCAGCGGTGGCAGCCCGGGGTGGTGGCAGCGTGGCTGCCAGAGTGGCTCCTGGGCGGTCAGACAGGGAAGTTTCCTTAACAAACGTGTGGACAGAGCAGTGCCAACCCCCCCGAGCCCGTCGCCGCTGCTGGCCCGAGGATGCTCCCTGCTGCAGCCGGGAGCCAAAGCCGGCAGCTCCCCACTAGATGGAGAGCTGAGCGCACAGAACCTGCTTGGAGGCCTCAGCGCTTGGGGAACACCAGCACATTCCCAGTTTTACTCTGTGATAAAACTCTGCTCATCCGTAGTGAGCACAGAAGAACAAATTAATTGGCCTCTGGGCTCTGTAGATTTGTGAGCCCTTAGCTGCACTCAGAGCAGGTTACAAAGCTTGTTTCCCACATGCAGGGCTTAGGTTGTACTTCTTGACTTCAACTAACAGTCCCCTGGTACCAGAAAGTTTTCCCTTCACCCAAGCTAAAAATGACAAAAAGAGAATTTTGCTCAGAGTAAGGGACTAAAAATTACCACAGGGCCTCGCAGGATGATTCAAAACCATATATAATATGTTTTTAAGTATAATGTGGGACTGAATTTAGGATTAATGAGGTCTTGGTAGTTTAACAATTAAAAAAAAATCTTAGTACAATGAGTACATTTATGTAGAAAAAAGGATTTCCATGAAGAAATCTGAAAACAATGTAGGTAATTTGTTAGGGGAACAACACCCATGCAAATCCATTTCCTTTTTTTTTTTTTGTTTAAGGCTTAGGGACTTTGCTTTACACGTGATAAATGACTTCTCTATAAATGATGTTTTTATTCTTTGTGGTAGTCACTATTCTAACTTTGTTATTCATTGCAAAAGATAATCCAAAAGCAAAGTAAAAAGTTTACCAGACTAAGAACGTCAGACTGAAAAATAGGGTGTCAGCCTAGGTTCATAATGAGTGCACAGCATTCATTTTGTTGCAACAGCATAAACTTGAAATTCTGACTTTTGAGGGAAGGGACACCGTCCAGAGGGACCTTGACAGCCTTCAGAGGTGGGGCCATGTGAACCACAAACCTCAACTTCACCAAGGCCAAATACACGATCCTGCATGTGAGCTGGGGCAATCCCAAGTACAAATACAGGCTGGGCAGAGAATGCACTGAGAGCAGCTCTGAGGAGGAGGACATGGGGGTGTTCGTGGAAAAGCAGCTCAATATGACCTGGCAACTTGTGCTCACAGCCCAGAAAGCCAAATGTGTCCTGGGCTGCCGCTAAAGCATGGCCAGCAGGGAGAGGGAGGGGATTCTGCCCCTCTGCTCCCCTGTGCTGAGACCCCACTCAGAATATTGTGTCCAGTCCTGGGGTACCCCAGGGGTAATGGCTTTAAATTGAAAGAGAGCAGGCTTAGATTAGATAGCAGAAATTCCTTATTGTGAGGGTGCTGAGATGCTGGCACAGGTTGCCCAGAGAGATTGTGGATGTCCCATCCCTAGAAGTGTTCAAGGCCAGCTTAGAAGGGGTTTTGAGTAACCAGGTCTAGGGGCAGGTGTTCCTGCCTGTGGCAGGGGGGTTGGAACTAGATCAGTTACCATGCTGTAAATCAAGCAATTGGTATATTTTCACAGCATAGCACGTGCGGATTGTTTGGTGCAAGGATTGAGGAAAACGTGTGTTATCAGTTACCTCACTGCTTTTGGTGAGTCCCAGCACGATTATATTTTTGTTGGCTTTCAAATCCTGCAGTCATCCTTGTAACTTCCATATTTCAGGGTATATAATGCTTCCATTATTGCCTATATGATGCTTTATTTCTGGGTACAAAACACTTCCCAGCTGCTGTGACATTGCTTTCAAAACATGCACTGTGGTTGCACACGTGATCACTATTAAAGCCTTGTGTAACAATTGGCACTGATGGTTTCAGAGGGTTTTTAAGAACCAGGAAGGAGGGAAACTGCTTTCTCCAGCATGGTCTGTCTAGCTGGTCTCTACTGGGTATGAAGAGTCCAAAGGTACTGCACTGACTATAAAATTATGGGAAAACGGTAAGGTACATGTAGTATTATTTAACTATTTCATGTGGTCAAAGTCCATGACTAGCTATAATATTCTGCTCTGAAGAATGGGGAATAGTCACTTTCTATAATTTCTACTGCCTTGCCTTGTACATTAGTGTTGGATGTGGTATTTTGTTGTATTCATTTGTACATCATAGCTTGTGGCATTATAGGCAGCAGTATGACTAGGCTTTTATCCTTTGAATTAGTATGTTTATTATCCGAAAACAGATAGTTATCATGAAGTATTTCTACTTTTCAGTAATGGAGGAAACCGGAGAGGAAGAGCTGAAGAGTCTTTTAAATTCTCACAGTCTTTGTAAGATGTCTTCTTACTTGAATGTGCTCTCAGCCTGTGCTATTTCCATTGTTGTCATCTTTTTGAAGGGCTGGAAATCCAGACCTGCCTTTGTAAGCCTCCTTTACCAGCAGCTTGTCAATAGCTTTGATCTGTGGGGTTTTGCTAATGGAGCTCAATACCTGTTCCCCTAACCTGAGGGCATCTTCTCTGATCAGATGCTTTTTCCTTCCATGCAGAATAAAGATTACCAGCCAGGAGAGGATTAGCAGAGAGAGCAAGCTTATGAATTCCCTGGAGGCTGTTGGGGAATTCAGGATGCACACCCAGCCAGTGGGGCTAATATAGCATGCATGACCCAAGAAGGTGTATTGGTACTATAGGGGTAACTAAAGACCCAAGACAGGATCAAGATTTTTTTTGTTGTTGCTGGCAAAAGTTGCTGCAACTTTCACAGTGAAAAAAATCTGAACCCTTAATATCTGCTCCGGATTTACATTGATTTTTTTATGTGTGGTTTTTAGCTGGAATTTGCCTTTGTATTGCAAGTGCTGTTTCTCCTCTTTGTGGCAGATATGAAGAGATAAACAGATGGCAGCTGATCACTGAACTAGGAGCTCACATTAGTTTAGGGCTCATCCGTAGGCTGGCTATTCTGTCAGGAGTCCCAGGGAAAACACGTCAAAACTGAAATGAGATTCACTCAGTAAAGAATTACAGGATGGGAACGTATTTGTGCAAGTCAATATGGCTTCAAGGGAAACAGGTGCTGGCAAACAAGCTAAATAGGGTTGAAAAAGTAATTGTGTAGGGGACAAGAGGTACCCAATTTCACAGATGCTTGTGATTTGCAAGAATTAGCTGCTCAGAGCTGATAGGATAAGAGTTAACAAACTGATGTCATTCTAGCTGTTGATTAAGGAATCTTTATCAGCTGGAAATTTTTGTTAGAGATAGCCTCAACTCAACATTTCTGTTTGCAGTCTGCAAGTAAATAGGTAATAGATTGATATTTGTGGGTGCTGTATTACAGTGAAAACAGACTGGGTAAGGCAAGATGGTCTGACTGGAGGGGAGTCATTAATGCAAAATAGAGCTTGAAATGGCTGCATGCAAATTAGACACAGGTATGTCAGTGTTTCATTGCTTTTTGTGTTGCATATTGGTACTGGATTAAGCCATTAAGAGAAATCAGCCTGAAATATTTGCATGTGTTTTTAAAGCTATGTTAAAACATATGCACTATACAGTAAAGCATGGTCAGACTGATTTTTAAAAAGGTAAATACTTTTGAGGGAGGACCTGAAGAATTTAGGTTGTTGAATTATCTCAGAATTCCCTGAAGTGGCTAACTATCCATTTTCTTCCATGCAAAGCATATTTACTGAACCAGGGTGAGAGCTGCAGAAACAAAGGGGTAAAAATTGAAAACACACCACTGTAATGAGAGAACAAAGCAGCAGTTCCTCAGAGCAAGAATTAAGCTCTGGAACTAACTATCAAAGGGCAAGGATAGGTTCCCACTGTTTCACAGGCTTGAAATCCAGAATGGCTGCCTGGCTGGAAAGTGGCTTTGTCAGTTAATACTGGCTGAGTTTAGTCCAAAGGCAACAGTGCAATTTAAGGGTCTGACCTACAGGAGGTCAGACACCATGACCTAATGGTCTGTTCAAGCCTTAAGCTTTTTCAATCTGTGAAGTGATTTGAAGGTGAAAAGACTTGTACTGAACCCATTTCTGCACAGCAGCCATACTGTACCCTGTAATTGTTTTTATTCTGTGAGGCTTGTATTTGAGGCAGAACTGCATCAGAAATTTATGGCCAGACAACAAAGCAATCAAGTGCATCAAATAATAACTACACTAACTTCTGGGTCTGAGTGGAAGGTTACATGCTATTTTCCAATAAGGTAATCACACTTCATCTGACAGTTTGACTTTAACTAATGAAATACATATTTAAATTCCTCGATCAGAAAGTGAGCTGCTAGAGGATATATTGCCATATGTGAAGCACTCTTGTTACTGTTGTTGCTTGCCTTAGTCAAGTCAGGAAAATGTTTTCCAGGGAGTTCTCAAATGTGGGTGAAAAGCTAATAACAGTTGTGCCTTGCCTTCTAGTGAGAGACATTGACATTAGTGCTGATGAGTGACCCAGCTGGATGCTTGGGGAGAAGCAAAGGGCAGGTGGGTGATTTTCAAATCAGTCTGCCCTACCTTGCAGGTTTGTGGGCTGTTGTTAGCAGAGTGGTGGGGTTGTTCAGAAATGCCTTCTGCTGTCAGCTAGAGCCTGTGGCATTTGGCTCATTCTGAATATGATTTACAGACGGATGCTGGTCATGAAATCCCATCAGCACACTGCCTCCTGGCATGAATGTGGACAGCCTTTGGGAGACAGATGGGTAAAAGACCTCTAAAGGACATAGACTGGATTATCAGTTGTAGTACTTTATCACACACTAGACTCTTGCATAATTTTTAATTGAAAAAAATAGCTGACAATTCAATTATATGTCCTGTTGTCTAGGCTTTCAATTTCATAGCCATTTGTTCCTCTTTTCTCTGCCCAAAGACAGATCTGGTTTTACCCTGATCTCAGTTTTGTTGCCTTGTGACCATTAATCTCATTGCCAAGCTGTTGCATGCACCAGGCTGTGCAGAGGAATCCTACAGGAATCTGCAGCTGGCAGGAAGAGGAGGTATGGCAGAAACCTGTCTTGTATCAGAGGGTTTCTTACAAACCCACCTGGCAGCAGGCATTGGGGACGTTCAGGTGTGTTTATGCATGTTGTGGGAGCTGGGAACAAAGCAATGTGCTCATTACTGATGACTTATTTTTGCTCAAGTGTCTGACTAGGAGACAGATACCAGCCAGCTGCTACCTGCTCCTGAGGGTCTAAAACAATTCTGGTAGCTAAGAGGGTAGATGGTTAAAGATGTTCCATGTGTTCCTCCAAGCTTGTTGTTTCCCACACTTGCAGAACTGTCAGGCATTTTCTTCCATGGCTGATGTGCTGCAATTGCTTCTGGCTGCTATCTGCATTGATTGTGGTATTAGCTTGTACTAAAACAGGAGAGAATCTGTGCAAATGGCTGGCTTTTCTTTCTCACCCATACCTGGTGATCAATTCTTAAGCTGCTGGGCCTAGAACAAATCACTGTGTTCTCACAAAATGAAATATATTCCATCTTGGTAGGAAGCCCTTTGTACCTAGCTGGATTGATTTTCCCAAGAGCGCCACAGAGCCAGTTTAGGATTTCTGCAAGTTAGATGCAGTACATGAGACAGGAATCTGCTGCTTCACATTTTAAAGGCTCCAGAAATGAAACACTGATTCTGTCTCACAGCAGATGTAACTAGGTTGTTTGTTTTGGGTGCTCACCAGCTGTTTTGTGTGCTAGGTGCAGTCATAAACCAATCCTGTGTCTTTCATGTGGCTGGGATATGGCCCTGGATGGGCTGGAGTTACAACCCTGGCAGCCCAGTGTGCCCCATTTTCCAGGATAACAGCTGTAAAGATGTCCCAAAGTGCTACAGATGTGTGAGATGAACAATGATTGTTTCTAGTGGGGAATCCCTGAGGAGGAGACCCCATCTTGGGTTAGCAGAATTGTTCTTCTGAAAGCTGATGTTGCATGAAAAGGGGGCACATTTTGACAGGACTTCCACAGAAATATGCTGACATGGGCCTGATTATGAGCAAGTGAGAAACCTCTGAATGACATTGGATCACAAGGCTAAAGTATGCGTGGCAGAAGTGAGTTAGGAAGCCCAAGTGAAAATATCCTGTCAGGATACCTGATAGTACAAATGGTCACTGTGAAAATGGCACCAGTTTTAGTACCTAAAGTATTCTTTGAGCTATACCCCATTAAAAAGTTACCCTTTAAACTGTTTAGTTCTTGGGGCAAATCTTAAAGAATCAATGGTGCAGTATTGTTTCAGCTTGTGATAAGGGCTTTTCTTTATTGCCTTGTGTGGGGTATGTTTTATTCATGCTTTCCACAGAGTTGGTTTTTGTTTCCTGGAAATGGCTGCTGTGCATGGTGACCTGGAGAGAGCCACTGCATCTCCACACCTGTGGGGGTGAAATGACTGGGTAGTTTCCCTTAATGAGCAGCTGAGTCCCACAGTGGAAGTTTCCACTGCAAGGACCCAGCAAGCTGCTCTGGCCCCTTACTCAGCCCATCGGACAGTGGCTCCTGTGGGACCTGTGAGTGGGAGACAAGAGAGGAAGCTGTGCCAGTCCTCGCTGCAGGGCACTTTGGGTTTTGCCTTGTGACAGTCAGGTGGAAAAATGCAGATTTCTTTTTCAGACTGATGTTTTCTCACAGTGTCTGTGCTGTAAAGTGTTTTGTGCCATAGACATATCCAAGATACGCAATGAGGACAAGCTGGGTAAAACAGGCTGTGCTGAGTTCTGGGCTTTGGTACCTAACCTGCCAGAGGCTTTTGGCTCACCTCGGTTAAGCTTTGCTTTCATATCTCTTAACTGTCCTAGGTCGTAATTAGTTTTTGTGCATGGCTAATTAGGGGCTTTACTGTCTTTGAAATGTACAAGCTGCTTTCTCTGTGTGTGCTGCTTTTGGCTTGAGCAGAGTTAATTTTCTCCACAGTAGCAGGTATGGGGCTGTGCTTTGCGTTTGTGCTGAACACACTGTTGATAACACAGGGATGTTTAATTACTGCTGAGCAGGGCTTGTACAACATCAAGGCCTTTCCTGCTTCTTGTACTGCCCTGCCAGAGAGGATACTGGGGGTGCACAAGGATTTGGGAGGGGACACAGCCAGGAAAACTGACCCCAGCTGACCCAAGGGATATTCCAGACCATATGGCATCATGCTTAGCACATAAATCTGGGGGAAGACGAAGGAAGCAGGGGGAATATCTTCTCCTGAACATCCTTCCCCTTGAACTCTTTTTTTTGTGTTCTACAATTCTGAACAACCAATTTGCTGCCATGAAACCTGAGTACTAGCCACAGAACACTTCATAGAACATTCTCAGACACTTGCTGCTTTGTCACATGGATCATTCTTGTTGTGCTCTGCAGCTGGTCTCCTTTGCTGCTCCTAATCTGTGCTGAACCATTTTAAGCTCCTAAGGACACCCAGTGGTTCAAAGTGGTGTCATAGTTTATTTCCAGTATTAACACACAGAGAAAGCATAATTTCACTGAACACAAGAGCTTCCTGCCCAGTGCATTAGGGACTGTCAGTAAAAGCCATGGGGCTGTTGAGCTGAGACTACAAGATCCTTCCTTAAACATAGTAATGAAGAATTTTTCTTGAAAACCTGATTTCTCCTCCATCAGAGGTCTTGGTGGTGGTTTGTGTCAAAAAAAAAAAAAAAAAAGAAAAAGGGGGCAAAAACGCTAATTCACCTAAATCAAGGTTCCCAAGTAACAGAGAGGAAAGCCAGACATGAGGTGTCCCAAATGAGCTTAGTGTGGCCTGCAAGGTGGTCATGGACAAAGGGTGCTTCTCACAGAGCATTGCCTGTTGCTCTGTGTGGATAACTAATCATCCAGTCTCCTGAAGTTGAGAAACACATAACGTGTTAGCCAGGGATTTAGATTTTTTAGATGAAAAATGCCCTGCAGGGATTTCCCCACCACTGGAGGGCAAACTACTGAATTATGTCCATGGGGGTACCGTCTGGGTATTTTAAACCTTAGAGGTTTAAGGCTTGAGAGAAGACTCAACCTGAGTGGTTTGTTCCAATACCTGGAGGTGGAAATTAGTCTTTGCTCTTCCACTGATTTCCCTTTAGGAAAAATAAGTAGCAGTGTATTACTGAGATCTGCTTAGACAGGAGAGATTGCAAAACGCAGTCAAGATTATGTAAAAGTTTAGGATCCCTTGGGGGGTTGAGTTTTTCAGGCTCTCTGGGTTGATTTGTGGAAGCAGTAGCCTGAAGCTCTGATGGGAGGCCACACAAAGCCTTTTCCTGTCCAAGCAAATAAGTCCCATAGCATTTCTCAAGGGGAAAATGCAACCTGCTCCAACAGTCCCTCGATGTCAGTGGTTCAGATAAGGGAGGACATGGATCGTTGTCCTGTACCTTTAATTTACAAACGAGCTAATAGCCCACCTGAATCAGGGTTTCTGAGAAGCAGACAGGACAGTGAGTTGTCCCGAAGCACCTTAGTGTGGCCTGCAGAGTGGTGAGGGAGCAAGGATGCTTCCCATACAGCAGTACCCACTGCACTGCGTGGATAATTAATCATCTGCTCTCCTGAAGCTGAGACACACCACAGAAGAGTGGTTCACCTTTTAAGACGTGTGGGACACCTTATGCCCAGGAGAGTGTTGGTTGTCCTGCTTGACTGTGGAAGGAGCCATCGTGCCTGGGATGTTGTGTACTTACACCACCTTTAGATGGCATTCATTGGACAGGAGAAAATGATATTCCGAGCACTGTCCCTCCACATGAGCCCAAGAGTTAACCCTTCCTCTGACAGTGATTCAGGCCATGCCAATGGGATAACCTCTTGTTTGGAGATTGAAATGGACCACAGATTGCTCACATGAATGGCAAATGTGATGTTGATGGTAACGGATCCAGTGCAACTAACATGCGACAGTACAAAAGGGCAAAAAAGACAGTTTATACATGTCAAGACAGGGCTAGTGGGACCAAAAAAAAGTTATTTCTTCTTGTACATGTTTCTGAGTATGGTTTTCTGGGGTTGTCCTTGGCTCTGTCTGCAGTAAACACTTTACTGAGAAAGCAGAGCCACTGGTACTCAGCAATTCCCAAGACTGTGATTTAATGCAAGTAAGTTTTGCTTAGAACTATTTGTCTTTCCATATTATTTAAATATCCTTCCTCCCCTTCAGTTTTAGGTGAAATAATTTGTCAGCAGCAATGACAATGTCAGAATTCCTGGGAAGTCTTGGTTTGCAAGGAGATCTTTGAGGTAGCAATAGAGGAAATCTACAAAACTTAGCCTGAAGCGAGTGCTTGTTTTCAGCTGAAACCTTCCCAGCAGCTCCTTGTCAAAGGCAAGGTGGAAGATATATAACAGGCTCTGATGCCTGGCTGTGAGCTGAGTTGCCTTGGGATTGTGGCACAACGTTCATACAAATATTGTCACACAGTAACAATAAGAAATTATCTTCTCTATCTACTGTAACACAGACTTTCCTGCAGTCATGGAGTAGCAAGTAATAAACAGTGCTGAGGGCTGTTGTAAAGAAGGTGATTGCTTATCTTGGGATTAAGGTTTTGTTTTCCTTGCAGAAACTATCTCAAAGCTTGTAGCTGGAGAAACTGTTGTGTTACTTCTTCAAAATGTGCCACAGTTAGCATTGCTTATGACTGAGGAAAGCAGGATGCAGTTGTTCTGTCTATGATGGAGTGGGAGCCACAAAAGAAGTCACAAGAATGTGCAGAGACTATTCCCTTTTCTCTTGCATCTTCCATCAAGTGTACAGGCTTAATTATGTAGCCATTGGAAAATGTATGGAATTGGCATTCCAGCTAAGGATGCACAGAATGATTCAGTGTGCTTTCAACACCCATGCTGTATAAATGGGATGGCTGGAGCAGGGAAATGAACAGAGGAGAGTAGGAAACAAGCCAGGTATTAGGTATTTATTTAAAATTCTGCAAGTCTGAGGGTTTGTGTTGGCAGGGTGCGTTCTCGAGACACACGTCAGCGACTTTGCCTGGATGTCCCCCCAGCACAAACCACTGTGTTTACAAAGGTGAGTGGTGCTGGGCTCATCACTGGGATGTTAACTGTGAAATCTGTGCTTTTATACCTCACTGATTCTGAGCATGGGGGTCCTGCAGACACAGGTTGGAATGGAGGAATCCAAACAAGATACAGGCTATTTCTCAATCAAATGGTACTAATGAAGGGTCCTGCTGGTCTCTACTGTTCTTCTGCTTACCCAAATGCCATTTATTGCCATGTTCTCCCAACTTGCCTGTGTGAAAGCTGAGTAGGGACTGTCTCTGCCTCTTAAAACTGCTACAAATCTGTTAGACTGTACACATCATGGATCTAAATATACATTTAGGTGAAATATATAACACAGCTGCTAGGCAGTTTATTTTCACCAGTGGAAAGACTGTATTTCAAAAGAGTGGTGAAATGTCATGTGAATTATGGGGTTTGTCTTCTTACTTGTAAAAATAAATTGTATATTCTATAATCTGAACCAGACTAGGTTTTAATTATGCACTGTTTTGCTTTGATTTACAAGGCAGGTTATCTAGAGGCCAAAACACTAGCAGATATATTGTAGTAAGTCTGGAATGACTTAAAGGGCAAACATTAGACTGAGTAATTCATTTTCAACAAGCTACCATAGTTTTTTTTGCTAGGCTTTCTTTCATCTTTTGCCTCCAAGCTTAACTCTTTCATGGATCACTGTGATTTCATTTCTTTATATAAATTTTCTTTATATTTTGGTTGTTCATTATTAACCCTGTTGGTTCTGCATGTAGTTTCTCCCCATAGGGTTCTGGAGAAATAGATGTAGTTGAACTTGTCTATGCAGGACTTTTAGGTAATTGACTTTTTTCTTGTGGAGAGCTGAGTCTGGGTCTGAAAGATAAGTCACAGACACTGGTGTTTCAATGAGACATGTGCAGCACACGATGGGAGATGCTCACTGAAGTCTCGTGTTACTGGTAGCAACACTGATGTATAATCTCCCTAGATATGATACTCGAGACAAACCCCAGAGATTTTACCTTCTGGTTTTCATATCATGCTTGAATTTTGTGCTCAAATCAAATGCCAGGAGTTTCTGCAGAGCAAGATGGGTTTTGAATCAGACAAGCATTACTTATCAGTGGATGGAGTGCTTGTGGTCAGTGATGAACAATTGTGTTTGACATTCTCCTGCATGCTGCTCATGGATTCTGACAGCACATTGAGAGGTGCTGTCAGTAGGATTTCAATGTTGCAGTAACATGTCAGCCTTTAGAATGGCAATGGAAGTGGTTGGTTAGGATTAGTAAAGTTAAGAGCTGAGAAATGCTGAATGTAAAAGTCACCTGTTAACATCCTCAATCTGGACATCAAATCTAGTAGCTTTGATGAAATCCATTAAATACAAGGGCTGAAAAACTGATATTAGACCAGATACTCTGTTTAAAGAATCCAGTAAACTTACCTGGTGTAAAGTAGAACAGCAACATGGGGACAGTCTGGGCTGATGTCTTGGAAGGTTTTATGATGGCAGACGTTTCAAACAAAAGCAAGGAGATGCTAGCCTTCACTAGAAAGCATTTTAGAGAAAAAGTTACATCAATAGCTGGGCAGCAGTTGTTCAAACTGCAGACAGACCAACTGTCCAAAGTTAGTGAGCACTGATACTGTGCTGGAAGAATGACTACTGTTTTCATACTGAATGATGTTCTAGCCTGACCCTGCTTCCTTCTGGGATCTTAGGTATTTTTAGCCTGTTTGATGCCTCAGATAACTCAGCTGTAAAATGGACATATGACCATTCAACTTGTGTGCTGTAAAGTGGTTTCTTGACACGTGATCAGGTGCTGCAAAGCAAGCTGGTATTTGTCAGTGAGCAGTGGGACTGGGTTTGTTCACTTGGGTTTGTAATATTAGTTACTGCAGTTAGATTTGAGAGTTGCTTTTTGACTTTTCTTAGGTCACTACAAAGTTTATAAAAAGGCATCAGATCTATTTGAAGAATTATGCAAGTAGAAAGCCAATTACTCAGGAGTAGAGCTCTGTACCCTAAGTGTTCCCAAAGTATTTAGTTAGTATTTAGCCCATTATAGGTTGCTTGCAGTACTGGAACAGAAGAGCATCTGCCTCACACCAGACCCATGACTGTGGTTTCTAAATTAACTCAGGGAAAAAAATATGGCCCTCCTCCTCAAATGGCCTTTTTCTATTTCACAGTCAAGTATCCCCATTTTAAAGAAACTCCAGAACCAGCAATACTGGGAGGAACTCTTAATTCACCCACTTTGCTTTGGGCTGGTCCAGAGTAGGCTCCAGTAATGTCTATAGCAGGGTCAGTACATACATTCAGCACTTACTGTTAGGCAAAGGCCATGCTTTTTTCATTTATTCCTCTAGTTAGCATGCACTGGCTAGGTTGAGGGGAGCTAGATGAATTACTACAATTCTTTGCAGAGCTAAAGCTGAACTTGACTATTTTTTAGCAGTAAGTTTTTAATTACCTTGTCACTTCCATCAAATTTGCCAACAGGCTTCAGTGAGCCTGTGCATTGCAGTACAGCTGCTGAATGTAGCACAACACGGTTGGCGTGCTTTATCTTGTAGGCCTGTCAGAGGGGTTTTTATTCTTTGTGTTAATATCAAGTTATTGTTTATAGAGCCTTAGAAGCATGCATTTAATTTTTTTTTCTCTCGTTAAAATGTAACCTGTTAGAGAGAAAACTCTACAGGTTGAGAAACACCTTTTACCATCGGGAAGCAATGCTGTGTTCACTGCCTCTTAATGTCATGGGAGATTCCTTGTTTGGTGTGTTGTTTTTGTTTTTTTTTTTTCCCTGTTGTGGTGGATGCTTGCTATTAGAAGCACATGATGAACTGCTGTTTAGGCAAATTATAGACAGATATAGAAGGCTTGGTTGCACTTGTCAGGAAAGGAGGAAATAGCATCAGGGTAGCTAGATATCAAGTAAAAGGGAGGGCCGATGAAAGATACTGAAAGCTGAAGTATAGAGGAATATTTATGGAAAATAGGAGGAGAGAAATACAGCCTTGTGCTCTGCCTGATGACTAAAAAACTAGCTGCAGTTGTCTGTGTAATACTACCCTGGCTGTGGCCTGACAATCACCATTTGTTACTTGGCAATCTATCTCTCTCAGGGAATTTCTTCTCCTGAAGTAGAACTGAGCAAATATTTATATCTGTCTGCATTATACATTTATTTTCTTGCTGTAAACAAGTACCTAAGGCAAACCCATAAACTGTGTCCCAGCACAACAATTAAACAAGAAGTAGTAGAAAGTCACTCTGTAGAGAGAGCCACCTTGGAAAGAAGCAGTGCATTTTTAACTTGTAAATGCTTCAGCAGTGGACAGGAGGCTGTAATTTGGATTTTATTGCTTCACATGACTGTACCCACTCCATTTTCCTGGCCATAACTGTATCCAATAAAAAAAATGACATAAGGTTTTCACAGCAAACAGCATTACTTGACTGAGGTTCTGCACTCGCTTAACTTAAAAGGTCAGTGAAGTTTCTCTGGGTCACAGCAGACTCAGATGCTCCACAGTACCCAGCCTGGGTTTGCTCTTTGCTTGGCACTAAATATGAGAGAATAAACCAGGCAGTGAGCACAAGGGGTAATTCTGGGCTTCTGGAGAAACTCTGTGTATTGCTGCAATTTAGGAGGTCAGGTGGCACGATTGCATCTGTTTCTTTTAGATTTGAAATCAAGGAATTCATAAGTTGGAGGAAATGAAAGTATTTTTGCCTGCTCATCAAGATCGGTATTTCAAATTTGCATATTCAAATGTAGCCATTGATAGTCTCCATTTCGTGGTTGTGGTTTCAGAGACTGAAATATTTAACATCTGTTAACATGAATGCAGCTTAAGCATTTGCACAGCTGGGGATCATGCCATATATGAAACTTGGGTGTAACCTTGAAGAAAAGAAAGCTGATAATTTCCACTTAGCTGCATTAAAAAGAAGTCCTGTTTCAAGACTTGTAGTGTTTTTCTAAAAAAGTGTTGCTGGGTTGTTGGATGTGTGCTGCTCTTTGTACCCTTATTTATAAATGACTTACATGCTACCAAAGACACCTATTAACCTGCATTTGATGGAATAACCAAATCAAGTTTAAAAAGCTGTATTACAAAGATTGATATCTATGTAGTCTGGCTGATTCATGTTCTGGTTTACTTGTACACTCTTGGATAATAGAAACGTGGTGTTACTTGGGGCTTATCTGAATAGGATTTCCAGCAATTACTTCCAGCTGTTTCAAAGATAAGTGTGAGAAATGGAAAGCTGTGGAGGAGGGCTGGATGCAGATATGCAAGCTCTTCAGACCAAATACTAAGTGTGAATGTAAGCAGTGCTGCTTTGAGGGTATGTAACAGGGATTTTGGGGATGGTACTGTGTGGCAAATACACTGAGTGCAGTCAGGGAGATTAATTATATCTGTAAAAGTAGTAATTGCAGACCAGGAAAAAAAAATAGTTCTAGCACTTCCTATTAGTGAGATTTCCTGACTCTTTGGTAATGTATGGTAGAATGATACAAAAAAAAAAATCCAATTTCACATTTGCTGCTACAGTTCCTGAGGGCAGAAAAGCTGGTTTTTTTTTTTTGCAAGTAATACTTTCATATCTAAAGGAATACATTGAGCTGAGGCCCTGTTTCGATCCCTGATAGATGGGAAACAAACCATAGATACTATCAGAAAGGAAATTGAGTGAAAATGAGCACCACTTAAACAACCAGGTACTGCATCTTAAACTGTAGAGGGGAGTCTAATGATTGTGCAGTCTCCTGTATCATGAGTTTTTGTTATGCAAGGGTTAGAGGCTGTGAATTCACAGCTTGACTGCTGCTGTGGCCCCTGGAGGCAGGGAGCAGAGTTATTCCAGCTGAGCATCTGCTACATAGCTGAAAGAGTGAAGAAAAACTGCTGTTCATGCATTTGCTGGTATTGATTATTATTGATTTAGCAGCACCCAGTGCCTCAATAACTCAGTGACATGAAACAGGCAAATTAATGACATCTTATTTACAGGCACACTGTGCTGTGATGCCTTTGCCAGTGGCCAAATACAAATCCTACCCGGTCTTTTAGCCCCTTCAAAAGCTGGGCAAGTAATCCTTTCAACCTCCTGATTATCTCAGGAAATTTTCCAGAGCTGTCCAAGTTTCAGTAGAAGCAGCTTCCAATCACACTGGAAAGAAGGCAAGTGCAGACACAGGTGGTCCAAGATCAGCTGATGTTCAACAGGCAGGTGTCAGGCTCATCTCACCTTCCATAGGCTTTATCTTGTGTCTAACTGTATGAGAATATTCCTGTCAGTATTCTAAATCTTAAGGATATAATTTTTTTTTTAATTGGTAAGCAGGAGAACATTCATCAAAGTTTTTACAAAAGAGGATAAGAGGAGTTTCTGGTCTCAAATCAGAAACTTAGCCCCATTAGTTGGTGTTTTCAGCTCCTGGAATGGGTTCTAGAACAGAACCAAAATGGTTGTAGTACAAGTCACAAATTTCCTTTGTAAAGGAATAAATATTCTATAAAAACGTTTTTTCACAATAGATTAAAAACACAAAACAACAAAACCCAGAAAGTTCAGAATAAATACATATTATTGATACACTAATAGCTAAGTTTAACCTCCTTTATGCTCATGTGCTAAATTACAAATGCTTTCACAAGTAACTTAGCAGTAGAGACTTAAAATACCTCCTCTGCAGTCAGTCAAGTTCATAAAATGTGGTAAGCAGAGAAAGTTCTTAGTTCTCAGTTAAATTAAATGAAAAACATTTGATGTCTGACAGGGTCATGGCTAGAGTCTGTGCTTCAAATTATTTTTTTTAAACTTTTTTGTTCTGCTTGACTGAGATGCCTGAAGCACAATT